>JAASLG010000245.1:0-35663 GCA_013365235.1 Cercospora sesami | reverse complement strand
CCACACAGAGAGCCCTGCGCCTTTTCGAAGCCACTTTGCCCCGGAAGTCCTTAGATGAATAACCAAGAGAGCGACTCGCGCCTGCAGAAAGGCTCGCCCATAGTTCACGCCCACCCTGTGCTGTTTGTGCTTTTTTATCAATATCAAAAAAGAATCTTTGCGCTTTGATAGACGAAGTTTTTGGGTCACATGTCCAGATTTCATCATTCCATCCCAAGGACAATGCCTCCAATGCATAATGTTCACACGCTTCTGCTGCAACTCCAAACCAACGCCATCGGTCTGAACTGCTTGTTGTTCTACATGGAAGCAAGTTCAATGTCAATTTGAGCATCGAGGAAAGCCCTCTTCTCGCCGACCAATTGACATTGCAACTTTTGCTCTGTCAAAGCCTTGAGTTGCTTCTTGGTCACGCTGTCCATGTCAACCTCACCGAGGCACTCGCGAATGGCCATCGTGATGGCCTCGTTCGTCGGGCCCTGGGTCTGGAAGCCGTGCAGAGATTGGGGGTTGGTGCTGCCAGGTCGGCTGCCGAAAGGTCCGGCACCAGGCACAGGCGACCGCCCGCCATGCGAGTACAGCGGAGGTGATTGCATGTTGCCCATAAGATTGTCGGTGGACTGGTGCTGTGGGCTGTACTGTGGTCGGTAGTGGTCGCTCATGCCGCCCATCGACATCAGACGCTGCTGCGACTCGTTTGGCGTAGCTTGATCGTGGTAGCGGCCAGTCATGGCCGAGAACGTCGAGTTGCGTCCAAGTGCGTTGTATGGGCCAGGCGATTGCGGCGGCCGGAAAGATTGGTTCTGTGGGAAGCCCGTAAGGATAGTGGAAGCCGGCTTCACACTAGAATATACCGAGCGGATGTCATCCATCTCGTAGCCACCTGCATCGTACATGTGCATGTCCTTCTCCTCAAACATAGTGCGGCGTCCAGGAAGGTTGTTGGCAGTAGCATAGTCGTCCCATCGTTGGAGGGGAATGCTTCGAGGGTCGAAGCCCTCATCGTCAACAGCAACGACTCGCTTGTCACCCTTCTCTCCGACGACGACACGCGTGTTACCCCACGAGAAATCATCTTGCTTCCAGAACGAATACACTGGCAAGACGAAGGACCAGATCGGATATGCCAGAATGTAAATGATCATCCATCCAATGTGTTGCCACTGTCGTTTGACCAAGAAGATGATAGCCTGCAGACCGTACACAGCCGCAAGCATGACAATGGAGATCAGCGGGAATTGTCCAGTTCCGGTAGCTACGACGTAAACCAGGTAGACCAGGTATGCGCAGGTTGCCGGAAGAATGAGGGTACCAAAAAGATCGACGAAGACCACAAATCTCATGCTGAAACAGCAGAAGCCACACAGGTCTACCTGCATCATCTCAGCCAGGTTGTGGATGGTCGAGTTGATCCAACGACGACGTTGCGAGAGCAGCACACTCCATTGCGCAGGTGCTTCAGTGAGCGCGTAAGCATCAGGAAGGAACTTGTAGGACATTGACGGGAAGTGCTTGGTCATGATAGTCGTCAAGTAACGATCCTCACCGAGAGAGAACAGGTTCTTCTTGTGAAGGGTGTCGATGTTGTTGTCCGCGTATTCAGCAATGACCTTGTCGGCGATGATAAGCGGACGTCCTTTGTCGGATGTGCGTAGTCGGTACATGCAGAAACTGTATCAAAAGTCAGCTACTAGCTCCGTTTCGTTGCGAATGAATTCACTCACCATCCAGGTAAACACGTCACGCTACCGAACAAGCTCTCGAAAGCCTTGGCCAGGTGATGGGAAATGTAATATTCGTACACTTGAATCATGGTCCACCAAGACCGTTCCTCGTTCTCCAGGGATGTTTCTCCACAGATACCAGCAATCTTTGCATCGTTGGCACAAGCCGAGATCAGTCGATTGAGTGAATCCTCCTTGACCTTGGTATCGGCGTCGACCATGAAAAGATATTCATAGAGCTCCGGGTCAACACCAATAATGTTGTTGATTTGATGGAACATCTCCAACTCCAGTGGGTTCATGGCGGATCGGTGATGCACGCGGTTCAAGAAGCTCATCAGCATAATCTGCGAGTCACGCTTGCCACGATTGCCAGGTTTCGACTTTTGCTGCTCAGATTCCTTGCCGACTTTCACAACGACAATGTAGGGGACGACATTGCCTTCGTATTCGTACAAGCCGGAGTATACCTTACCGTAGTTCAGCTGCTCGCCACCAAGACCAAGCGACTTGAATGGCAGAGCAGGAGGGTCAATCTTGGGATCGACACCAAGAATGTCGAGCACGATCTTTGGCGTCGGGCGGTCATTTCCGCCTCCGACAATCATTCCATCGCAGATAACGCAGATTAGTTTCCTTTTGTTGTCATATGCCAGAGCAGTTAGAGAGTCGAGGCCTTTTCTCAGGGAATCTTCACCTTCCGTGTATGCCGGAACCTGGCAGATGACGAACTTGTCCTGTTGAGATGGCCTCTTCTTGGAGCCGAGCTGGAGAGCTGCCAGGAACTTGATGGCAATGACAGCGCAGAGGATGATGGTGAAACCCAACAGGATGTAACCATTGACCTGGCAGCGAGCAGACTGGCGGAAGTCGGTATCACCGATGTAGAACATGTTGTTGAGACAGTTCATGCTGTTCGTGCGGGTCGTGAAGTTCAATTTGTTGTTCCAATCCTCGGTGATGTCCGAACCGGGATTGTTCTGTACCAATTCCTCAACGTCATCTGCGAAAAAGCTGTAGCTCGGGAGATCGTTCTGCTGCTTGAGCGTGTAGAAGTAGTCCGTAAGGTCGTAGACCTTGTCATCGATGATGAACCATTTGCGACTGTACTTTTGGCCGTCACTTGTCACGGCAGACCTCTTGTACACGAGTTGACCCTTGTAGTATTCCTTCATGCGTGGCAGGAAGTCGTCGACATACCAGTTGATGTTGTTGAGCTTAGTCGTCCTGTCAGGCTGGAATTGCGGTCCGGATTTGTGCTCTCCGTTGGGGTACAGGAGGGTATTGTTGCTCTGGAGCTGGATCGAGGTGGAGGTGACGAGGCCAGGGCAGGCAACGGTAAGCGGCGGCACGATGTAGGGAGTCACGTCAGTTCCGGCGAAAGGCTGCATGTTCTCTTCCGTGGTATCGATGTTGGTGTCCGAGTGCTGCAATTTCCAGAACTTGCTGAGGTCGTAGACACCGCCGCGGAAAGACACGAAGAAATCGTCATCTCCCTGGTGGTAGGAAACTTCCTTGCGATTCCACGCCTTGTCACGATTGGGGCATAACAGGTTTCCAAAGGCAATGATGTAGAAGACGATGGTGAAGTTCAGAACCAGAATCAGGAAACACAATGCAAACTTCTCTCGCCAGGCCTGTCGCACATCTCTGCGCTTCATTCTGCCGATTGCGGAAAGCATGAAAGAAGGAATCCAGAAGGTGAGAGCCCAGACGAGGGCGACCCACATTCTGCGGCCTTTGGTGACCTTCTGGACGACCAACTCTTTCCCTGCGGCCTGCTCCGCATCGATCTCGCCTTCGAATCCGATCCAGTTTCGCTTGTCGTCTCCTTTGAATCCGAGGCCATAGTCACCACCACTAGTGCTGCGCATGGTATGGGCTACTGTTGGAGCGAGCGACTTCGCGCCCAATCTGCTTGGGGCTACTTGACTTGGGTTATGGGCGTGCATCGTCTCGCGGTTGGGGTCTTCGAAGAAACCGCTGTTCATGCCCGGGCCTTGGTTATAGCTCTCCATACCAGCTGCGCCGACCATCCCGCCTAGCATTCCGGGCGCGGACATGTCGTCGGCTGGCTTCATATCGAGCATACTCTCGGCCTCCCAGTAGGCACTCTCACGCATCCAGATGCGTTCGTGGCCAACAACGACCTCGCCGTTGCTCCAGCCACGTTCCAGAATCCAGCTCTCGACTCCTTCACGGCCATCATGACATCCGAGGCGTCGGTAGCGTTCGACGAATTCTTCCACATCAAAGTCCGCGGTGAAGTCAAGCTGCTTGGTCCTGTAGTTTGCCCACTCAGCCAGTCGCCAGCTTCGAATTTGACTGGACACGCTGCCCGCAGACCACGGCACGCTTCCCGGAGCTACGTTAGCAAATCTCTCCGGGGGCTCGTCGCTTGGATGCAAACACAGTTGGAACCACACTCTGCTGCTGCCAAGGGTGTTCATCAGATTGAAGCGACCATTGGACCCGAGCACAATGCCCTGGCCAGAAACGGGGTACAACATTTGGCGTAAGAAGCTCTCGTCTTCTGTTTCGACGCCAATCTTCTCGAGCGTACCCTGGCGGCGGTCGAGCCAGACCTCTCGCTCCTTTAGAGATGTGCTTTGGATGCCCAAGTCGGCTTCTGACTTCTGCACAGCCGCGTCCATCTCCTTGATTACAGATGCGCCTGTAGGTTGGATTGGCAAACCATCTTCTTTCATCTCGAGATTGATTCCGACTCGGTCGTCGAAGACTGTTTTCAGGCTGACAGCCTTGCCGAGATGCTGGGCAGGGATCTCAATGACAGTAATGCTCACGCTGTCGATGTCGTTCGCGCTCGGCGGAGTCATGGCACCATCGCTGCCACTGCTGGAACCTAGGGCCCGACCAGTGCGGATGTCATGTCTGATTGCCTCGTTGGCCTGTGCAATGACCCAGTCTACGAGAGCCTCGTAGAGTGCTCCGATCAGGATCTCTCGCTCTTCCGTGACACACTTCTTGAGGAGCACTTCCTCGTCAATGTCAAGGAGACCTGCCACTTCCTCGCATACTGCAATCAGCTCTTCCTGTTCGATAAGGTACCCTGTGGCGTCTCCAAGTCGAAGTATGGCGGAGACGACCGCGAGGAGACTTCGCAGACTCCTTCCCTTGATGCCGATGGCCTTGAGGGACTCTCGGAAGTCCTCCGCAGCTGCTGCATCATCGGCGGCGGGCAGAAATACGGGAGGCGCGTAGGTGTCGGTCTTTCGGAGGAGGGCATATTCGTGTGGCTGTTTCAATGACAATGCCTCACGCTCTTGCTCCGACTGCGCATGGAGTAGGTAATAGAAGACATCGAAGGCTCTGTAGCCGGGCTGTGCTGGAATATGAGTAAGTCCGCCCTCAGTGTCGATGCCGGATGTTGAGAGGGCGATAGAGGCGCCGGTCAGCTCGCCTGTCAGGGCAAGCGTGAATGTTGCAGAAAGTGCTGAATATCGCGGTAGAGATGGATTAAATGGTGTAACTGTGCGCAAGAAAGGCTTCAGGGCGTCCAATGCGGTGTAAAATGTGCCCGGCACGCTGAGAGGCAGGGCGGAGACGAAGGGTGCGAATAGTGATGGCGTGGATTGATGGAGAGAGCTGTGGCGGTTGTCAGTCTTGACTGCGCCTGTGTGTTGCTGCGTGAAGGACATACCCAAGAACAATGCATGCGTCCTCTGCTCTCCTTCGAGCATGCTCCCACGTCCTCCTGGCCAGCTCCGAGTCTACTGCACCGCCATATCGGCCATCAGGACCAGTGCTGCATCCCGTCTGCCATGTGTTGACGACCAGGCTGGTGCTCGATTCGAGCGCATAGGGCGTGCCCTCCTTGAAGCAGCTGTGCAAGGCATTGAGCAGCGTCGTGGTCGAGACCTGGGACGACGAAGGCTGATTGTGGTTTTGCATCGTGTTGGTCCTCGATGCGTTCGAGTATGTCGACATCCGATATCCATGTTGCGCCATGGCTGGCCGAGGTGTGTGCCCGCGAGGGCGTCGACGCGTGCGGAGAGCGCAGTTGAGATGGTCGCCGCCGGGCGTGCGGCTGTATCGAGTTGTGCCTTCCCAGCTTTGTGGTGCTCCTCGACGCGACTTCGGAAGGTCCGGGACAACGGCGAACGAACGTTGGTTGGCGGATTAGAAGCGAATGTGGTGGGCGAGAAGCGAAGGTGAGGTTTCAGCGGGCGTGTGAAGCAGGAGTCGTCGGCGCCTGGCGAGGGCAGATGGCGAACGAGGACACGGAGATGGTGTTGGTGGTGGTGTTGTGCCTCGAAGTCCACACACAATCCACAGTTCGACGGGCGGCGCTCGATCGGATGGGGAGGCTCGCTTGTCACACAAGCTCAAGACAAACAAGGGGCGCAACCTTCCAGGGCGGACGGCAGAGCGCTGATCACGCCAACCCAGAAATGCAGCAGAATTCGGAGAAATAGTGCACAACAACCACAACCGCACGGCGCTCTCACCACTCTCGTCCCATGCTGGTCTATTCGCCTCAATGATTCTATTACAGTCCGTCGCCAGACACCTATTTGCTGCTCACGAGTGCGCTGTGGCTCGTATTCAACTGGATCGGCAGGCCGGGTTCTGCCATCTGCGAGACAGTGGTGGCGAGTGCAGCCGCTATTTTTGGGGGGTCCTTCGAATAACACTACAGCATGCATGAACGTCAACAGCGCAGCGAGCTCCCAGCTTTGCCCAGCTTCGAGCTGCGTCTGACGCGTCCTCCAATGCATACGCCCGGCTCACGCTCACTCTACAGGTCACCGCCGCCGCACGCGGAGTGGCAATGGATAGAGCGTCAGCATCATCGACACTATAGCTTCTACCGACCGTTGTTCTCGACGCCGTACTGAGCGGGTCCGACCGGGGTGGGCCTGTCTCGCTGCTGTGTAGGCGATCACGCCGCTTCGTCCACACGAATCTGCACAGCGCGCTAGCGCGTTGGGTAAAGTTTTTGTTGGCGTCGAAACCGTGCTGCAGGACATGCCGCCGTGCGCCACCCGGCTGCGCGTCGATGCAGAGCGCGTCGCTGTCGTGTGGTAGGGAAGCACAACGCAGATGCCGTGCCCAGAAGGCAGTCTCGTGGCCAGCGTTGCATGTCGTCCGGTCCCACGCTGGTGAGCGGTGGTGCGGGTGGCGGCGTCGAGGCTCCCGGCGCGGTGTGCTGCAGAAATCACGATGGCGACGAGGGGAACGATGGGGCGGCTGCCGGAGTGCTAAAACTGAATTGCCCAGGCCGGCTAGCCCAATATCCACCAGCCGCAGTGTTCCTTTGCTCAGCACACTCAGGAGAGCGCATGCAGGCAGGGATCTCGCTGGTGCTGTGGGCGACTGTGGACATGCTGCTCGAGTGTATGCGTGTGCGTGCCGGTGATCCATCTTCCATCTCACCACCACTTCTCTCACCGTCGCCGTTGTCGTTGTGATCATCTGTTCGTGCCTTCCCATACACTCGCTTTTCGACACGCTCGCTGGCCAAGACGAGCAGGAGCCACACGCGACGTGCCATCGCTTCCGCCCACAACAACAAAGTCGCAGCCTCCTTCTCCCGCGGGGCCTGCGCTCGAACACTCGCTATCACCACACCCATCGACCGCCTCACGAGGCATTAATCCGCCGGTAGTGCAGTTGCAACATTAATACAGGCCCGCGCGGCCATCACCGCCGACATGGCCGTCAATCAGCAGAACCTGGCCGCGCTGCCAGCCCACTCAATGTCGGATACAAACATCACCTCGCACATCGCCTCCCGCTTCCATCAACACCTGCCCATCACCACATTGTCATCGCAGGGCTATATTTCTGTCAATACATACAACTCCGCCGCCAAAGGCCCCAATGGCGGCAAAGAAGGGAGCGCCATGGGCGCCGCTGAGGAGCTCGCCAGTCGCATGTGGACAAGATTGGGAGCGCGACAGGAGAACCAGGCTGCTGTCTTTCTGTAAGTGCACACGAGTGGACATCTCCGCCGAGCGGTGACCCGAACACGGCATTCACGTGTAGCGACTTGAAACGTGAATGACAGGCTAACTTGCACACAGCGGAGAATCTGGTACTGGCAAAACCACAATCAGATCACACCTGCTCAGCAATCTCCTACAATACAGCAGCACACCACTCTCCAAAAAGCTATCATTTGCCGCCTTCGTTTTCGACTCGCTCACGACGACCAAATCCATCACAACGCCTACCGCATCCAAGGCTGGTCTGTTCTTCGAGCTTCAATATGACACCACCTCTTCCATCCACCCTACACTCATTGGTGGTAAAGTTTTGGACCACAGACTGGAACGCAGCAGAGTGGCAGTGGTACCACCTGGAGAGCGTAACTTCCACATTCTCTACTACCTGCTCGCCGGCACCAGCCCCGCAGAGAAGGAGCACCTGGGACTCGACCTCAATGGCAGCACTCCAGCGGGCGTAGGAAACAGGACCTCGATGGGCAATGGCAGCAAGCGATGGCGATATCTTGGACACCCTTCCCAAATGAAGGTGGGCATCAACGATGCGGAAGGTTTCCAACATTTCAAGACTGCTCTGCGCAAGTTGGAATTTCCTCGCGAGGAGATCGCTCACATGTGTGAGGTCCTCGCAGCCATTCTTCACATTGGTCAGCTCGAATTCATGACCACACAATCCACCACACCCGCACCTGACGAGAGCGGTGGTTATGGTGCCGAAGGTGGCGAGGACATTACTGTTGTTAAGAACAAGGACACTCTTGCCACAATTGCGGCCTTTCTCGGCGTGGGTGAGCGGACCCTCGAGCAATCTTTGGGTTACAGGACAAAGATCTTGCACCGCGAGCGAGTCACCGTCATGCTGGATCCGAAGGGTGCCCGCGAGAACGCTGATGAGCTGGCGAGGACTCTGTACAGCTTGTTGGTAGCGCTGGTCATGGAGAAGATCAACCAGCGTCTTTGCGCTGTGGAGGATCAAATTGCCAACACAATAGCGATTGTGGATTTCCCTGGCTTTGCACAAGCAGCGTCCACCGGCAGCGTGCTGGATCAGCTCCTCATCAATGCCGCCAACGAGTCGCTGTACAACTTCTGTCTCCAAAGTTTCTTCGAGCGCAAGGCAGAGCTTTTGGAGACGGAAGAAGTGCCGGTGCCGGCTACCAGCTACTTCGACAACACTGACGCTGTCAAGGGCCTGCTCAAGCCCGGCAATGGAGTGCTTAGCATTCTCGACGATCAAATGAGGCGTGGCAAGACCGACATCCAGCTGCTGGAATCTTTGCACAGGCGTTTCAAGGGCAAGAACCCGGCCATTGAGGTCGCCAGCCCCACTGTCGTTCTCCCAGGCACTAACTTCCAGACACCGAACCAGTACCCCAAGTTCACCATCAAGCATTTTGCTGGTGAGGTAGAGTACCCAGTGGAAGGCTTGCTTGAGGAGAATGGAGAAGTCATCTCCGGGGATTTGATGAACCTCGTTAGTACAACCTCCAGCCCCTTCGTTTCTGAGCTCTTCGGACAAGAGGCTCTGAACAAGACACTGCATCCGCAAGATCGCACTGCTATCACACAGGCTTCTGTGGCTTCCAAGCCATCACGAATGCCTAGCACCGTCCGCAGGAAGGGCAGCCGCCCAGCACGCCTCCAGCAGCGTGAGGAGGACAATGGAAGTGATGAGGGAAGGACAAAGAGCTTCTCGCGCTCGAATAATGGTCCTGCTGCCGAGGCACAACAAGGCGCTGCCGCACAATTCCTGGCTTCACTCGACATCATTAACAGGGCGTTGAGTGCCCCGAACACCAACCCCTACTTCTTCTTCTGCCTCAAGCCCAACGACCGCAGAATCGCAAATCAGTTCGACAGCAAATGCGTTCGAACGCAGATTCAGGTGCTTGGTCTTGCTGAGATCGGACAGCGCCTGAAGAATGCCGACTTCAGCATTTTCATGCCATTCAGCGAATTCCTTGGATCTGCAGAGGGAGAGGTCTCCATTGTTGGCTCAGAGCGCGAGAAAGCAGAGCTTATCCTGGATGATAAGAGTTGGCCTAGCAATGAGGCGCGAGTAGGCACTACCGGTGTCTTCCTCAGCGAGCGTTGCTGGAGACAGATATCCAATGTGCCAGAGCTCGGAGAAGCTCCTCCCGCTGGGCCCTACGGTGATGAATCCTATGCCAATTCCGGGGTTCTCACTCCGGACGCCAAGCGAGGATTCGGCGAGTCCAAAGTGCAGTTGCTGCAAACTCCTGGTTCTGGCTATCTGGACGACAAGGCAGCCGGGTACTTTGGTAGCAGAGATCTGGACGCCAAGTCCGAAGCTGGAGCATCTGCTTTCCGCGAGGGAGACATGTTCCGCAACCTGGAAACGCGATCTCAAATGGCGGAGAAGGGCAACGAAGTGAAGGCTGCCGAGATTGAGGAGCGTCCAGCTTCAGGCAGTCGCATTCGCTGGCTCGTCTTGGTATACATCTTCACCTGGTGGTGTCCAGACTTCCTCATCCGGACCATCGGTCGTATGCCTCGAAAGGACGTTCGTATGGCTTGGAGAGAGAAGTTGGCCATCAACATGATGATCTGGCTCTCCTGCGCATTCGTTGTCTTCTTCATGGTTGGCTTTCCCATCCTCATTTGCCCAACTCAGCACGTTTACAGTCTGGAGGAGCTGACAAGCTACAACGGAAAGGACGGTGCGCAGTCGTACATTGCAATTCGCGGTGTCGTATTCGACCTTGATGCTTTCATGCCGGCGCACTATCCTTCCATTGTGCCTCAATCTGCGCTGAAAAAGTATGCCGGAACGGAAGCAACGAATTTATTTCCGGTTCAAGTCTCGGCCATGTGTCAAGGCGTCAACGAGTCTGGCATTGACCCAGCTGTCCAGCTGAGCTTCGTGACATACAACTACAGCGGCTCGACCGCAGCGATTGGTGCTCAAGATACCAACGCGCAGTACCATGACTTCCGCTGGGCCACCAACGACTCTCGGCCGGCCTGGTTCATTGAGCAGATGATCATGCTTTCGGGACACTACTGGAAGGGCAACATTGGCTACTCTCCACAGTATCTCAAGACTCTCGCATCCAAGCAGAATTATGTCGCCTACATTGACGGCCGCGTCTACGACTTCACCGATTATATTGCTGGCGGGAGAGCGCCACAATATCCTTCCGACACTGACAGACCTTCTACTCCGCCCAACTCGAACTTCATGGACGACAGAGTGGTCGATCTGTTCCAACAGCGTTCCGGCCAAGACGTGACCAAGTACTGGGAAGGTCTCAATCTTGAACAGGGTCTGAGAAACCGCATGCGCACTTGCATGGACAATCTCTTCTATGTCGGCAACCTCGATACGCGAAGCAGTCCGCAGTGTCAATTCGCGAAATACATCCTGCTGGCGATTTCGCTGCTGCTGGTATCTGTCATCTGCTTTAAGTTCTTGGCTGCCCTGCAGTTTGGAAAGAAGAACGTGCCGGAGAATCTGGACAAATTCGTTATTTGCACAGTGCCGGCATATACGGAAGACGAAGACTCTTTGCGCCGTGCTATTGATTCTGCTGCCCGTATGAGGTACGACGACAAGCGCAAACTACTCTTCATCATCTGTGACGGTATGATTATTGGTCAAGGCAACGACAGACCAACTCCACGCATTGTCCTGGACATCTTGGGCGTGCCAGAGACTGTGGATCCGGTACCTCTCAGCTTTGAATCGCTCGGCGAAGGCATGAAACAACACAACATGGGCAAGGTCTATTCAGGTCTCTACGAAGTACAGGGTCACATTGTGCCTTTCATCGTCGTCGTCAAGGTCGGAAAACCATCCGAAGTCAGCCGTCCTGGTAACCGTGGCAAGCGCGATTCCCAGATGATCCTGATGCGCTTCCTCAACCGAGTCCATTACAACCAGCCCATGACACCCCTCGAGCTGGAGCTGCACCACCAGATTCGTAATGTGATCGGAGTCAATCCTACCTTCTACGAGTTCCTACTGCAGATCGATGCAGATACAGTCGTAGCTCCGGACTCTGCGACGCGCTTCGTTTCTGCATTCGTCAACGATACCAAACTCATCGCTGTGTGCGGTGAGACTGCGCTCACGAACGCCAAGGCATCGTTCATCACCATGATGCAGGTCTACGAATATTACATCTCGCACAACCTGACCAAGGCCTTCGAATCGCTCTTTGGATCCGTTACCTGTTTGCCCGGTTGTTTCACCATGTACCGCATTCGAGCTGCCGAAACTGGAAAGCCGCTGTTCGTGTCTCGCGAGATTGTCACAGATTACTCCGAAGTTCGTGTCGACACCCTCCACATGAAGAACTTGCTACACTTGGGAGAAGACAGATACCTCACTACACTTCTCATGAAGTACCACTCGAAGTACAAGACCAAGTACATCATGCGCGCTCATGCCTGGACAATCGCGCCTGACAGCTGGGCGGTGTTCATGTCGCAGCGTCGTCGATGGATCAACAGTACCGTCCACAACCTGATCGAAGTCATCCCCCTGCAGCAGCTCTGTGGTTTCTGCTGTTTCAGTATGCGATTCGTCGTCTTCTTGGATCTTCTCTCGACCATCGTTCAGCCCGTCATCGTCGGATACATTGTGTATCTGATCGTCACGGTCGCGAAGAATCCCAGCACTGTTCCGGTCACCGCCTTCATTCTCCTGGGAGCAATCTATGGTCTTCAGGCAATCATTTTTATCGTGCGTCGCAAGTGGGAGATGGTTGGTTGGATGATTATCTACATGGTTGCGACCCCGATTTTCTCCTTTGCTCTTCCTCTCCTTGCTTTCTGGCACATGGATGACTTCTCCTGGGGTAACACGCGTATGGTTACTGGTGAAAAGGGCAAGCAAATCATCGTTTCCGATGAGGGCAAGTTCGATCCGGACAGTATTCCAAAGAAGAAGTGGGAAGAATACCAAGCCGAGCTCTGGGATGCACAGACACGAGATGATGCCCGCTCTGAGATCAGTGGCATTAGCTACGCTACGAAGAGCTGGCACCCTGCCGCTTCTGAGTTTGGATACCAGCAGCCAGGCCACAACAGTCAACTGTCTATCCCTGTGATGCCTCACAATGCGTCGCACATGTCCCTCGCATATTCGGACAACGGGATGCCAATGGGCATGGGCGCGAGGTCAGACTACGGTGACATCTCATCGGACATGCCATCTGATGACGCTATTCTGGCTGAAATTCGCGAGATCCTCCGTACTGCAGATCTCATGACCGTCACCAAGAAGAGCATCAAGGCCGAGCTCGAGCGACGATTCCAGGTACCAATGGACTCGAAGAGACAGTACATCGGCAGTGCAACCGAGGCGATTCTAAGCGGACAGCTTTAGGAATGTGATCCCTTGATCGCGTCTGAGCTCTGTCATCGGCTGCGCGCTCGGGCGGAAAGTGTTGAGTTTTGCTCTCTTGTACAGCACAATATACAGCGGCCGGCCAGGCTCAGGCTTCGTGGTGGTGGCAATGCCCCAAGCAAGCTCAAGGAAAAGGCGAAAAAATTGGGGCGGCGGCCTAAGCATGAGAAGCAAGAACGGTCCCAGCATCGAGCGCCGCCACGACCTTCGCATGGCAGCTCGGCAATCGCTCGATCGGTCCCTCGCATTTGCGATCGTTGTCGTGCCGTCAGACAGGCAGAAGATTGTCCGCTATAGGCTGGCGTGGATTGCTTGGGGCAATGCGACATGCCTCATCATATACAATTCTCAGAACCACGCGAAGAGCAGCTCCAAGAGCCTTTTCCAGAAGACTTGGAATATGCTCGAACGCAGAATCTTATCCCGCACCGTGGTGGCCCACCTGCGGGACTGGGACTTCGCTCTATGGAATTCCATGAGTCATCGAGGCGTTACGACGCTCAGCGTGAGCCTGTTGGAGACGAGCCTGTCGGTATCGAGCCTGTGGACATGCGATATGTGTTTCCATCGACTACGGACGAGTACACGGTCGAACTCTCTGCTTATCCGTCTCGGACTGTGAGCCCCGTCTCCTCAGCCGGCTCCCTTCCCACTTCAGAAGTCAGTGCACTGGTCGAAGACAATCAGAATTTGCAACACGACGATAGCACAGATCAACCTGAAAGTCGGAGCACCGGTGATTGAAAGCAGCTTTACACTCATTGTCTTATTACCATCGTGATGGAGGTTTGAATGCATGAGTTTTAAGAATCACTTGCATGGCGGAATACGGCGTCTTACTTGGGGTACTTTTCATCGCACACAGGTTTTACAACACAATAATGAAGTGAAATGGAACAACAACAAACAGCAGGAAGCACAAGTACTCACCTGAGGTTGAAGAACAAAAAGCGAGTGGTGCAATGGCGTTTTCTGTGAGCAGGAATGAAATGTCAGTCAGTCAGTCTTTTGGAAAGGGAATGGATTGTACAGAACAGAATCAGTGACTTGGATTGTAAAAGACTTTGGTGTGGTAATTATTCTTGGAAAAGACAGACAGACGTAGAAATGAGTTTCTTGTGCCTGCTGCTCGACGCGTATTTTCTATCTAATGAATCGCTTGTCGAGTCTACATCTTACTTTACCGTGGTTCATGTGTGGATCTCGTATTTCGCCATTGATTGCGCGAATAGTGGTCAATGCGAATGGATCAGCTATATGTTTAGCCTATGAAGCAACAACAGAATTCTTCTGTACAACTGCGTGGTGGCCCTCGTCTCCAATTCTGAGGGAGGAAGTACCAGAATCGAATCCGTCTGCTCTCATCCTGCTGCCGTTGTAGCCACCTTTCGACGTGACGAATCTTCATATCGGACCGCTATGTTTCGAAAAGGACAGCTACTGCGACTTAAGCAAAGATAGGAGACTTGCATTCCGGTCGTTTCTTCTAAACTTTCATGGTCTGCAACGTATGTTTTTGGGATGGGTATCTCGGTGGTGAGGACTCTGATATAAGATCTGAAGTGTGTTAACAAAATGCCGAAGGATCTTTTGAGTTGCCCTTGATGATATCAGGGTTAGACTAATAATGCGCGTGCGATGATCCTTTCGAGCTTGCTGCCTGCGGCGAAGCGCTGTAATGGAAGCGGCTTTCTGAGTCCCGAGAACCAACACATTGACAACTCTACATGTCATCACCTCTCGGTGTTCGAGCAGCCAGCAATATACCTCGCACCTCCTCCATCGCTCTGCAGAGATCTTGCAATCGCGCAGCATGCTCTTCTCACGGCTGCTGACCCTCGCATCACTCTATTCCGTCGCTTGCTCAGCCGTGCAGTATCCTTTGAGTTTAGCAGATGGCTGGCAGTATGATGGTAGCTACCCAGAGCCAACTGTCTCGCTGAAAGGCTTTGTGTGTCATAGTGTATTTGAATACGTGTCAATGTGGCTGCTGATTTAGTCCAGACACTGAGACACGTTTACCATCGCGGAACCCATGACTATCCCTCAATCCACCGATATCATGATATGTCAATAAAGCCTCGAGTTGTCGAGAATCTATCTTTTGTTCACGCAGTACCCATGCACATAGAACGCTTGGTCGACCGCCGAAAGAGATCTATTGATTCGCTTCTAGCAGCCGCTCGATCTCACGGTCACGCGGAACGTTTCTCCCCGGATGCTTGGACCATTGCTGAACTGCTGGGCCCCAATACAACCGACAAATCCACGGTCATCGCATTGGCGAAAATGGCGTATGATGCCTATGTGCCAGACCCGTCGGATAAAGAGTGGAAATCTATCGGTCCTGACAATCACTCTAACTTCAATCACTCATCCTCCTTTGGCTGGGACTCTGATGGTCTGAGAGGGCATGTGTTTCTGGACGAGACGAACACTACGATTATTATCAGTCTGAAGGGGACTTCGATGGCATTGTTCGATGGAGAAGGCTCCACTCGCAAGGACAAACTGAATGACAACCTCTTTGCATCCTGCTGTTGCGGTCAAGGTGGTCATTACAGATGGAAGGTAGTGTGCGATTGTATGACTTCGGCTTTCACGTGCAACAACACTTGTTTGACGTCTTCGCTGGAAACGAAAGACCGTTACTACAACGCCGGACGTGAAATATATGGAAACATCACTGCCCGATATCCACACATATCAAACGTCTGGCTGACTGGCCACTCGCTGGGCGGCGTTGTTGCTTCTCTATTGGGCATGACATATGGCGTCCCAGTCATGACATATGAGGCATTTCCAGACGCTTTGGCAGCATCACGTCTGGGCTTACCGACACCGCCTGGTTACCATATTGGTGGGTCACGATTCAGCGATGCAGGGATCTACCACTATGGCCACACTGCTGATCCTGTCTTCATGGGAACCTGCAACTCATTGTTATCGGGGTGCACGCTGGTGGGATATGCATTCCAGAGCATATGTCATACCGGAAAGACGTGTATCTATGACACGGTGAAAGACCTGGGATGGCGGTCTAGTGTAAGCTCTCATCGAATTGTTAGCGTCATATCGGATGTGCTCGAGGCATACGACCAGGTTCCTGCCTGTGAAGAGACAACGGATTGTCGAGACTGTTTTAATTGGAAGTTCTACGAAAGTGACGGGTCCGAGAACTCCACAAAACAATATCCAACGACATAAGTGGAATTACAAACAGCTTATACCATCGCCACGGGTAGGTGGTCAAAGGAAATTTCCGCCAGGACCAACAACGCATAGTGGCTCGCTGGTTCTGGCCCTTGGACAATTCGTACGTGAATACCAATGTTACTGCGTCATTCTTGTTGCAAGGAGGGATAAAGCCACCGAAACACATCTTCCGGGCACAGCTCTTTAGCCAAACTGGATCTCGTGGTGTGCTCCCAGCCCCCATCTTCACTACTTTTGGCGACACTAAACTCTCTTTCGACAAACATGGGATATTCTGGAACGTTATTCTGGCCAGACTTGCTCCAGTTCACAGCAGTTTTGATTCTGTCGTTGAGTGCCAATTCAGTGACGGCGGCTGGCTTCCAGCCTGGAACCCGCGCCCGACGATACCGCACCATGGGATGAATAAATTCATGAGCGTCGTCAGAATAAGCGCCAGGGGTCCTATTCTGCCGACCGAGAATACGAAAGAAGGTACCCGATAGTCCAGCAAAATTATCAACGATCTTACCACATCCCCAGCCAGAAGGGTCACCATTCTGCGCCAAGGCTGTGGCATGTTGAGAGATCAGAAGGTCAATTGCTTCGGCTTCGAATGTGAGCATGGTGCCAATGTTGTCGATCTGAAGACGCAAGTCAGTAATTGCCCGCAGCCGACGGCTATCCACAAAGTACTTGCCATCCAGGCCAATGTGTTGGCCGCAATTTCTCCTCGGTCGCCGTCTTCGACTGGGTCATCTGCCTGCCCGCCGACATTACTATGCACGCCCGGAAACCAGCATTGCTCAAGACGCTGCTCTTTGCTGGCTGTCTGATGCCACATCGTTGGTGGGAACGTGATGCGCTTCTCGTCTAGTGCCAGCGCCTGGAAGCCGTGCTGGATGTCTCCGAACGATTTCAAGTCAGCAGTGATTGATTAACTGTTTAGCAACGGACATACTTCTCGGAAGACTGGTATCATGAAACGCGTACTGTTGATTGAGAGGAATGCCGACTGCTTGCAAAGCTGTCACGCCAGGCCACTGCGGCACACCCTGCGGAACGATTAGTACAGCATTTTTGAAACATCTTCGATTACGTTAGGCTCACCAGAGCTCCCACCGTGTCCCAAACACCAACGACTTTCACCGGCACCGTTTTGATCTTCAGTCGCTTGCTATTCTCTCGATACCATTTACTTTCCTCAAACGGCGACTTGCTGCTTCTCGCTCGATAAGCCTTCCACATTTCGGCAAATGATCCCATGTCTACCGCAGACAAGATTCCGACGTCCGAAACAAGGCATGCGGCTGAGCGGACAGTGAATGCACCTCGACTGAAGCCAAGGAAAAAGAGCTCGTCTCCAAGATCATAGTTGTTGCTGATAAAATCGTAGACTTGGGTCACTTCAACATCGAGACCCCATCCTAGACCTCCTGAAAGTTGATGAGCACATTATCGAAGCGTATCTAATGGAAGACAGAAATTCCGGACACACACCTTCAATTGCTTTCGCAAACGGTAGACTCGTGCTTCCCAACCCGGCATTGTATGACACAACTTGCGTAACGATTTTGCCATCCACCATGGCGTGTGGAGCTATCGCTCTGGCGATCTTGGCCACGTTCGATGGCGTGGAAGCATCGCCAGTGTTCGCAGCCATCCAAGTGCCATCGCAACAGACGATGATTCGTTTGTAGTTCGCCACTTCAGGCATGTCGCACAGGCGAAGAAGACAAAGGAAGCTTACAGAGGTTCGGCGTCAGTGTCAATTGAGACTTGCCAGACAAAGGACGTCGTAGCTCTTGTTATCCCTCTTGTCCTGAAGAACGCATTTCAGCTCCAACTAGAGTCGACAGGCTCAGCACGAGCTGAGAACCCCAGAGCAATGCAATACACGCTGAGGACATGCATCTTGCCCGAACGCCCGTCAGCTGTGGGCTGAACTGCATTCAGGCCGCATTCGCATTCGAGCAGCCGGAGCAATGATGCGATCCAATGACTTGGTCCTCTTCCGTTCACATGTGATTCGGCGTGCAGATGTGCCGTAGATGGCCAAGCCATGCTCACATGTGAGAACCAGTCAGTCGCGAGAAGATGCCAGTAAGCAGCCATGGCAAGACATCCAAGAAGATTCAATATACATACGATGCATGGCTGTAGCACAAAGCAGCTTACAGCTCAAGCTTGCAGTCGGAATGAGCTCTTGGCCACGTAGGGATCCCCACGGCAGTTGCGGAGGTCAATGCTTGCAATATATAGATGGCGAATGTGATTCGATGGTTCCTGCATTAAATATCATGCAGGAGGGATGAGACGGGACAGTCGCTCAGCTATTCGGGTTCCAGCGTGAATGCTCGATTGACCGGTTTCGACGTCAGCTTATCGTCAAGATGAAGTGTATGCAGACATGTAGCCTTTACCGCAGAAGTGCTGCGATTGCGAGTCTCAGCTCTTGTACTGCCCAAGTCTCTACACGATAGCGCTTCTCCGACATCCCATGCACCTAGCATTGTTTTGCACCAGCACTCGTTCCGTAGCAGTTGCCCGCCTCTCCATCATTCGAGGCCGTGCAGCCACTTGGCTGGTTGAAATTCGTCGCTTGGCCACACGACTGGCAAAGTTGACGATATCCGGCCGTACAGTAGTACTAATGACAAGCAGGAAGTGTTAGTCTATAGCAAGCTTCAGCTTTGCGTAGTGCAAATCGTCCCGTACCAAGTTGGCTGCCGAGTCACAGTAGTATCTAGAGTAGCGTAAAGCAAATGTCAGCGATCGTGGCCGGGATTGCACTTTGACTCCGGAGTAGGAGGTGCGCGGAGTGACTTACCCATTGCCACCTGGAACGTCGTTGCAGCTTTGTCTTGTTGGCGCGTTCACAAACTTGCTCTCTCCAGGATTGAAGCCTTGAGGAGCGGGCTTCGCTGCCGCGAGCATGGAGACGCTCGCGATAAGGAGGGATGGAAAGGTCAATTGCATCTTGCAGAATTGCGCAGTGTTGTTTTCGTCGGTGTGCTGGGAATGTGGCAGTGTGCGTCGAGTACGTAGATGCTCGCCGCTTTATACGCTTCAGTGTGTTGAAGAAAAGCCAATAGAGTACCCTGTGCTCTATCAGAGCCCCCTATTCTCTTCCTCGACCCCGTCGTGACCTCGTATGGTCTCCCAAAATACCAGCAAGTGACCCTAAGTCCGGAAATGATGAGCGTCGATGGCCAGGCTGGGAGTTGCTCGACACGCTCTGAACATTGCACTCGGCTCACCGATGAACAGCAGGCATATGCCGACCGAGCACCAAGAGCATGGCCATCCTGAAGCTGGTTTTTGGAGTCGTTACCGACCGGATATGACACAACGAGCTTCCCTGGGCTCGATCGAAGTTGGAGCGCGAAGCACGGCGACCTTTGCTTGTGGTCGAGACTCCTTCCACGGCAATAGCCATATCCTGTAGCTTGTTCCCTGCGCCTTGCTGACTGTAAATGATGCTGTCGAGGAAAGGAACAGACCTTGACCGTGCGGAGGCCTCGTATGGAAACTTTATACCTCGCGTACACGTCCAGAGAGGTGCCAGTCCAGGTCTTATTCCTCGTACTCTCCGGTAGCTTATGTAGTATGTGGTACGCTACAATCGCGAGAGAGCATGAAGTGTAGGCCATAATTCTTGATTCTTGGTTGTGTCGCATCGACCCCTGGTTGTTCTCGTGCTTTATTGTCATGGCCAGGCCTGGAGGCACGTAAGGTGGTTGCTTCAAGCTCATTCCAAGACGCTCGGGCCGAAGCCCTGGAAGTGCAAGTCTAGTTCGGGACTTTTGGGCAGCGTAGCCTTGCAGTGTGGCAGAAGGTCCAAGTTGGGTTATGTGCGCGTCGTCCGTGCTGCGTAAGGTTAAGGTACGCGTGGCAGACCAGAGGGCTGGTAAACTGCACTGAAACGCGCGGATCCCGCGTGGCCAATTTATGATCCCAGTTTTGTCTGCACATATCGCTACTGCGGTGATGCGGCGAATAAGATGATTGACTATAGCAATGCCACTCAACGCGCGTCGGTGCCCTCGTAGGTGTAGGGAAGGTCTGTTGCCCTGCATGTTGATGAACTTTGCGGTGGTGCGTCAAGTGCGAGCTCCATATGTTTCACGCAACCAGAACCCGTTATATCATATATGGCTCGCAGAGTCTCCAGGAAGATCGAAGGCAGAAGCTGCATAGCATGGAAACCGGAAACTGAAATATCTATTTTTTGCCAGCGTCAGCGTCAGCAACACGCATAGCCCGTTCTGAGGCTCGAGTTTTTTGGCAAAGGAGCTTGAGACACACAGTGGCGATTGTGCGGGATGGTACAGAAGCTGTGTTGCTCATGATCTTTCCTTACCTGCGCCAGGAGGGTGCAGTTGATCACGAATGTTGACTACCAAGGTGCGTGAGGGCAAGCTATGTCCTGGACCTGAACAGCAAACATGTAACCTTTGGAACGGATACCTTGCGCTCATGCGACTGACTGAGTTGTGTCTTCGAATATGAGCGTCTTTGCCGCATATGCACACCTGAGTAAGCTTAAGTTGGGAAAGATGCAGGCAGACCGGCCACAGCATCTGCAAACAGTGTGTACCAAAATTCTGGGCAGTCCCAATGATTCTCAGGCAGGGTGTCACTGAGGTCCGGTCAAGGAGTTGCCTCGGGGTATCCCCGCTTCAGCGTATGAAAATGGGAAAACTCCTGTTTGGCTCGACAATACATGACGTTTGACTGTGGCCTTGGACGACAGCAGACACTGAGCAGCCACGCAACTACTTGTAAATGGAGGTCACAGCGCGGACAGGTGCTTGCATGGAATGGTATCGGTTCTCTGGTCACTGTTTTTCACGTCAGGTTACGCCGACGGTGCCAAAGGACAGATGTTGCGAGGGTCTAAAGGCAAAGGCCAACCTTGAGCTCGTCTTTGAGCGTGAGAAGTGATGTCAAGTGGGTGAATTTGTCGTTTGAGGTGCAGAATGATGCATCGGTCGCTTGAAATTTTGACTTGTCCGCAGAGGAAGCGATCTTTAAGTGTGCTGAGCTTGCCTGCAAATCCCATACATCTTGTCTCTCAGCACCGTCTACATCATCAACCGTTGTCTGCGAAGCGGTACGAGCTCCATCTCTTGCAAGCGCCATGGGGAAATTCCGAACGCTACCACGCCATCCGCTGTGTTGGTGGCTGCTGCCAGCCTGGTGGTGGTTGTTTGTGATTCTCGCAATTGTTGTACTGCCGAGATCCTAGGAAGCAGTAGCCAGCCTCGCCGTCGTCGGAAGCGAAACATCCAGTTTGTGGGTTGGAAAACGTCGGCCTGCCACACTGCTGGCATGGCTCAGCGACACCGTTACCACATCTCCACTGATTTAGGAGAACTAGTGTCAGTTCATCACATTGTAAAAATCTCATAGCGGAAGAGATGTCCGTACCAAGAACGAATTTGCGTCGCAAAAGTATCTAGAGACGGATGACTCTCGTGTCAGTCGTGATGAACCGTATTCAGATTATGAAATATGCACAGGAGCTCACCCATTAGGACCGCCTTGGATTTGGAGACAGCTGCTCTTTTGAGTATTTGCAAACTTCGATTCTGCGAAAGGATCAAAGCCCTGAGGCCAGGGGTTCGCTGCAGCGAGCATGGCGACACTCGCTATAAGGAGAGATGGCGTGGAGAAATGCATTGTGTAAGGGTTGTGGTATACTCGGTATGATTGTAGCCGGGTAGGCAATGGCAGCTTTACCCAGGTGGCTGACATCGACTTTATACCCTACGTTCTGTCGCGATCAGGGACCAGTGATCAGGTATCCTGCCAGGCACGGAGGGCTCCTCTTGTTTCTACCGCGTGCATTTTCTCGTATCAATTAGCCTTATGCTGGGATGTTGCCATGGACCAACGACCAACAAGTCCCATTTGTCGAACGGCGCATCGAAGACAAAGTTCAGGGCATTTGTACCCATCTGCGCCAATGCACAGTTCTCCATCTCGAACCAATTGGCAGCCTTTGCGTGCTACCTAGGGCCGTGTCTGCCAATCAGGACCATGGCCACTCGAGGGTCCTGACGAATCGATATGAACGTCGATCACATGCGAAGATCCGGTCTGGAAGTATTGTGTGGACGGCTCCGTCTCCAAACCCAGACATTGCAAGCCTTGTCGGACTCGATTGAGATTGGAGGTCCCGCAGTACACGCCTGAATCGCTCGAAACTCTCGCAGGGAAATGGTGGTGCGGCCGCGTGAAGTTCAGGCACAACTTGGACAAGCGAGGGCTCTGCAGTCGCTCACCCGCACTCGCGGAACATAAGGGGATGAGCTCAAGACTGGTCAGAGCATTTGTTGGTTGATTCCACTTGATATCGACCTGCTGCCGAGCTTTCTAGTGCTGTTCGGGTTTCTCCTTCCAACTAGAGTCGGACAATAGAGGCCAATCCACTCTGAACCGGCTGCCGAAAAGGACGCGAATGCCCTGAAATAGATATACGCCCTGTCTTACGTTCCCCGACTCAAGTAAAGGACCTGTAGATGAGAACCTTATGGGTTATGATCCATCGAGAGAAGGTTCCCCGATCCTGTAGCGGGGTTCCGTAATTTAGGTGCCACATACAGTATAGCACATCATGGGCCGAGATCGCGAGAAACGTGGAGTGCACGCCAGAGACCTTTGAATTTGTAGTGCAATCTCGTTTCCGCATCGTACGAAGGCACTGGTCGCATGGCTTGCACACGAGAGGCGCGTACGAAGTTTGGGGTAAGGCTTACTTAGAGCCAAGCATAGGATACAGTCCAAATCTGGTCAATACATTGGCCACTACCGTTATGCAAGGACTGTCCGTGCGGGAAGTTAAGGTAGGCCAACCAGGAATCCCACTTGCATCTTTCCAGGACGCCAGTCTTTGCTGAGCTGCGAGATTTGCAAACTCAGTTGCATCACGAAGCACACAGTCGAACGCTCGTCAGTTGGCCAATGCGGCTGGGAATACTGTGCTAAGATGAAACCAGAATATCCGCGGGCACTGCCAGAAAGGAGGGGGTAGATTCCTCAATAGCCCCTAAGGCCACGGAAATAGATTTGAGGTTGCATATCTTGCACGTTTCTGGTTCTGAACTTGAGTATGCACACCCGAGTAATTGCGTGCAGTTCGACAGCACATGATGAAGAACTGTCGAGACTCTGCGTGAGGCGCATTGCAGTGGCTACCAACATAAAGTACCGTAGTGGTCACTAAGTTAAGATGCGCGCACCATGTCGATACTGGGGTTTTCCGTGGCCCGCAGCCCTGCCCAGGTGGAGGCGGTGCTTATTTCTACAAGTGTGCCGGCTGAAGAGGGAAGATACCACGCTCGAAGGACGCTTTCGTCTTCTGCTACTGCGCATCCATGAAGTATTTGATACACATGTCGCTGCCCGGACGACCTGCCCCAGCCCGAAGGAGATTGATCCAGCTCAATACACCGCTTATGCCATTGAGCTCATCTTGGAATCTCCGGGTGACATATGGGTTATGCAGGTCAGGCAGGCCACCTAGATAGCACTGGGCAGGTTTCCAGTAGCCCGAATCACTCTCGTCCGGATTCTCGATTCTCAAACGCGCGTATCAGGGCTGTCAGGACATCGAGCGGGCATTGCGATCAGAGCTGGCAGCACGAATATTCGGAGGATGACCGAGAGGCCCTATCGATGGAAAGGGCGTTGTCGCGATGGAGCTACCATGGAATAAGGAAGAAGCTTGCCCGAGAAATGTTGGGTTAGTTAGATGTGCCCCTGCCACTCAGCCTCAGCCTCAGCCCTACCGGCGCCACACTAGCCCCACATCTATCCGTTGCTTGCTTCCTCTCGTTGATTTCCGTGACGGCATTCACTGGCACCACCACGACTGCGACAAACCACCTCCGCCGCCTCCTCTACGTCCGCCAGCTCTACCGCCACCGTTCGCTACTCCGGCGACTGCTCCAATGCAGGCTCGTGCTCCACCGAGCTTGTCCGTCACCACCGCCCAAATGCCGGATCGCTGAAGGAGCCGCACACCCCTCCATCACTTCCCCCACGGCGCCGACACACGCGCCGTGCTGAATATGGCCGCCATGGAGCGGCGAAGAAAACGTATGCATGGGTGGCTTTGCCTACAGTGGCGAGTAGACTAACGTCGCGAAGGAGATTTAAAAGAACAGAATGTACGAGCATGGAATGGAGACAGAGGTAGGCGCGCGAACTGCTACGAACGGGCGCGCAATCGCGGAGACTGACGACGATGTGCGCTCAGATGTATTCGAGGTACAGAGCTCGCTGGACTCGAATATGAAGAAGAACACAGCATTCATCAAGCGTCTCCGCACCGCCATTACCGCCGCCAACACGTCCACGTTTGTCCACGAGGTTCGAACCCTGTCGCTGCACAAATACCTCACCGAGATCATTTCGGCTTGTTATGAGGGCTTGACGAAGCTCAAAGTTGCTGCAGACATCGCTGCTGGAGTGGAGATCATCAGCGCATTGCACCAGAGATTCGGTCCGGAAGAGTTCACAGCGTATCTGGGATGGTATCTGGGCCGCGGTTTGGCTACACCAGACAAGGCACAGCTCAAGGCACTGGCTCCTGAAGTGCGTGAGAGAGAAGAGAAAGATCGTATCACGAGACAGCGAACATTGCTACGGGTTGCAACCGAGCTGTGGCTAGTGGGCGCACTCAAGAGCCTGGAGGACATCGCCCAACCGGCCGAAGCAGGAAAGGCGGGCAAGGGCACAGAAGCAGGTGCTAAGCCCAAAGTCAACGGAGCGAGACCAGATGCTGCTGACCCAGAGCCTTTCCCTTTGGAAGTGCTCAAGGACATGCTGGGTCATGATCGCGAACATGTCAATTTGCCGCTGGTCGTGCTGTTCGTGAAGACATTTGCATGGGATATCCTTGGATCAAAGCACGGCAAGAGCGAGGGTCGTCAAAAGGTTACTGATGACGGCGCAGTGAGTAGCACTAACGGTAATTTCGACTCCGCAACTTCCACCGAGCACGACGACGGATCTTCCCCCGATCCTCCAATGACACCTCCCGAGCTGCAGCAGCGATTCCGAAACATTCTCCAACGGTATTTTGACGATGTCAAAGCCCACATCCTCCGCGGCCAGCAGCGGCTGGCAGCACAGGGAAAGCGCAATGCAGAGGCATATGTCAAATCGGGCGAGGTCTTTGAGGATCGCCAGTCGAGCCACGAGAAAGCTCAGAAAGCGCAAGAAAAGCTCGTATCCAGTGCGCAGACCCTGGCTGAGGTTTTGGGTGCTGAGATGCCTGACTTGTCCGAGAAGGACAGCAGCGACGCTGGGCTGGAAAGCAGCATTGGCCTGGTAAAGACGGGCGAGTATCTGCGCGGTCAGGCCGAAGGCGCCGGAATTTGGGAAGACGAGGACGAACGTCGATTCTACGAGAATTTGGTGGACCTAAAAGACAGAGTGCCTGGCATTCTCTTGGAAGACGGCAAGAAGAAGAAAGCAGACAACGACGAGCAAGTCGGGAAGAAGATAGAGGATACCGCAGATGTCAAGGAAAAGCCTGCAGAGAGCGACGAGACGTCCACCGCGATTGCGAACAAGACCGTTGGAGCTCAAGTCGACGCACTTCTCGCTCGCCTGCACGAGCTTTCTACCAAAGATCAAGTCGATCAACTGGCCATCGACTTCTGCTTCTTGAACTCCAAAGCTTCGCGCAATCGCCTGATCAAGGCTATCGAGGAAGTTCCTAAGGGTCGCACTGATTTACTCCCACTCTACGCGCGCCTGATCAGCACACTCGGCCGCCACCTGCAGGATGTCCCTGATGCGATCATCAAATATCTGGACGACGAGTTCCGAAGCCTGCAGCGCCGCAAGTCTAAGGACTTCCTCGGACAGGTTCGCATGATTAACATGCGGTACATTGCGGAACTCACGAAGTTCGGCGTGGTGCCCGAGCATGTCATCTTCCACTGTCTCAAAGTCAGCCTCGACGACTTTTCTAGGATGAACATCGAGATTATAGCAAATCTCCTTGAGAACTGTGGAAGGTATCTTCTGCGCAATCCAGAGACATCGCCGCGCATGGTATCATTTTTGGAGACACTGCAGCGCAAGAAGTCGGCACAGCACTTGGGTCAGCAAGAGCGCATGCTCATCGAGAATGCGGTGTATTATGTCAACCCTCCTGAACGCGCCGCCATCCAGCAGAAAGAGCGCACCCCTCTCGACCTATTTGTGCGAAAGCTTGTCTACACGGACCTTAGTAAGAAGACGCTCGACAAAGTGATCAAGCAGATCCGCAAGCTGCATTGGGAAGAGAGTGAGGTTGTGGAGATCCTCCGTAAGATCTTTGTCAAGCCCGGAAAGATTCGGTTTGGCAACATCTACCTGCTCGCGATGATGCTAGCTGCGCTGTATCGCTTCCACACCGATTTCGCGGTTACAGTACTGGACGAACTCCTGGAGCGCATCACCGTCGGTCTTGAGATTAACGACTTCAAATTCAACCAACGTAGGATTGCCGAAGCTAAGTACCTGGGAGAACTGTACATGTACCGCGTTATCGACTCGGCACTTGTATTTGACACCCTGTACAAGATCCTCAACTATGGACACGCAAGCTACGCTCAACCTGGCGAGGTATGCATGATGGATCTGCCAGACGACTACTTCCGCATCCGACTGGCTTGTGCACTGCTTGAGACTTGTGGACACTGCTTCGAAAAGGGAGCTGCAAAGAAGAAGCTGGACTTCTACCTCTCCTTTCTGCAGTACTATATCAATGTCAAGGACCCACTCCCGATGGATATTGAGTTCGTGGTTCAGGATACGTACAACCATCTCCGGCCTCAGTGGAAGCTGGTACTCAATGATCTCCAAGAAGCTTCGCGAGTCTTTGGCGAGGCCTGCAAGCAGAATTACCAGGACACCGCATCTGGCAAGACTGCCGAGCCTGAAGAGCCAGAGGAGCCAGAGGCGGAAGTAAATCTTTCCGATGACGACCACCGCGATGGCGACGAAAATGCAGCTGATGGAGATGCGACACACTCTGGCAGTGATGATGACAAGGCACAAGGTGATGACGATGAAGCACGAGCTAATGAGCAATCTGACGAGGAAGAGCACATTGTGGTGACTCGACCTGAAGATCACAGAGATCCAGAAGCAGACGCCGAATTCGACCGCGAACTCGCCAAACTCATGGCTGAGAGTGTCGACTCCCGCAAGTTTGAGCGCAAGACGATGTTCGATGTCCCGCTTCCCATGCGTCGCACGGTGCGTGATGCCACAACCAATGCTGCTGAAGGCAGCGGAGACGAGGCAACAGCGCAACCACAGACCAATGGTGCGGGCACGATGAAGTTTGCGCTCCTCAGTAAGAAGGGCAATCGTCAACAGGTAAAGCCTCGGGTTGAGGTCCATAAGAAGGCTACGCTAACCATGCATAGACACGATCGATCGACATGCCTTCGGACTCTGCATTTGCAGTTGCCATGCGCTCGCAGCAAGAAGCCGAACGCGCTGAGCAGCAGCGTATCAAGAACCTGGTTCTCAACTACGATTTGACGAACGACCAGGAAGATGGTGAATTACCCAGTTTTCATTATGTCCAAGCTTCAGACAAGAGCGTTCGACTCGTCGGTACTGGGTCGCTCAACAAGAGGGGCCCGCAGCAGAATGGTCGACTTCAACATACGACTGTCAGTGGCGGCGACGAGAAGATGGGAGCTCCGTCTCCAGAAGCGAAGCAGCAGATCATTCGACAAGACTCATTCACTGACGAGACAGGCGCCTTCGAATCCCTCCATAACGGCCCGCGATACGACAAATCGGGCAATACGCGCTCGAAGCAACGCGCACGAAAGCTGCAGCTTGGAGACATTGATTGGTACGGACGCTCTGCCCCTGCTTGTTCAGTTGCTTCGGAGCGTCGTGAGGGGCAGCACAGTCTCGACGAATACGTTGTCGACAACAAGTCGAAGCGCGGCCGTCGCTCTGGCGCTTGCCCTACTCGTGACAGAGCTCACAAGCAGCCTCATGCTGCACAAGGCTGACCGGTGATCATCACCGTTCGCAGGACATAACGAAATTGGTAGGGGACGTTTTAACGTCCAATACGAACAACCCCTCTACACGACCACTTAATGATGCAATGACTACGCATCACTTCTTGCCTTTGGGAGCATGACAAACAGACTACTGCTGTCATTACCCAGCCGACGATGACGAGTCGAAGTACGATCGCCAAGATCAACAGTCCCGAGTCAACCGGTCTAAAAAAGACCACTCGGGTCTGCGTCGACACTGGCAGTTTCTGCACATTGTGAAGGCCGAGGCAATTCGATCAAGTCGCAGAAGGGAAGAGAGTGGAAGTTTGTGCCCATTCCTGCTCGATCGGGGACGTAGAGAGCTTGAATGAAGCGCTGAGAGGATCCCGAACGCACACGAATCATACTTCAGAAGGGACAGTATACGCGGGTGGGACATGAGCCACAGATTGTTTTGGCGAGATGGGAGAGGACACTAGCTGCAGTCGCTCATTAAGACATTTCCTTGGGTCGATTCATAATCACTTCCACTGACATGCTTGAGAAGCAAGATGTGTTCGTACAGGTAGCTGACTGAAATCGAATAGGCACAGCCTTGAACATAGGCTTTCTGCTCCAGAAGATTGCTCGCCAAAAAAGGAAACCGAACAACGCCTAAACACTTTGCTTCCCGTTCGTCGCATCGATACTTCGTAAAGCGTCTCAATATTCTTCCAGGTCATAATCTCTCTAGGACGCTTTTCCAACATGTGACCATTGTCGATTCCTCCAAGCCCAACGATCCTTCGTGTCTCTGTTATCTACTGCGCCGCAGCAGTAGAATGATAACCATGTCCCTCGACCGATCCGGCATTCGCGAGCGTCTGTTGCATCATTTCCCGCTTGTAATCGTTCTTATTGAAGCTCTGGACTCGATCGAGATTGGGTCGTGGGCTGTTGGATTCTTGTTGATGTTCGTGGTCGTGATCGTCTGAGTTTTGGGTTGAGGCGAGCTAGGCGAAGAGTCAGTTTGGCGCAATAATTGGATGGGTTTGGGCAAGTGGAATGGATGGGGACTTGCGGCTTTCTCGTAGTTGTTTGTCACGCGACGCTTTAGCACCCCGGGCTGCTTTGCGGCGTCTTCGTGGTCGTAGCTTGAGGCGGAGGGAGTTTCGGTTGGTTTTTGGTCGGTTACGAGGGAGCGGGTTGCCTGTCACATCATCAGATCAGCACTTCGATTCAAGGATGTGAAGAGTGAAGTCGGGTCTTTGCAATACCATTGTGCTTGGCTTTTGGTAGCTATAAGGATGGGTCTCAGAGGTTGGGGAAGACATGCTGATGAACTATTTGGAAGATTGTTGTTCTTGGTCACGGGAGCCTGTTGGCAGTAGACTAGCTTGTTGTCGAGAGTTCGGCTTGCGAGGCGTCGTGTGACCTGGGATGGAGGACCGAAGGACTGGATTCGGTCAATGCAATATGGAGAGTTTTGGAGCTGCGACGACAAGGAAGTGAAGATGATTGTACTGGTGGATTATCTACTTGGAAGCTCTTTCTATACAGTGGCAATGGTCGCACAATTGGTCCCTACCTTACGTAGCTGGTGCTCAACGGAAAGAAGGTCGGCGTTGATCTTGCCTGCGACGAGCTCTTTCTTGCTCGCCATGGGCAGTTGTCAGCAGCAGTTGCTGGGCGAGGTGAGGGGAGGAGGTAGGGAGAGCTCTGGACGACATGATGAATGTACAAGAAAAGGGTCTGGACAACCGCGTGCAGGGTCATGCTGGGAGGCGCTGATCACCGTTCGAGCGCTGCAGCAGATGGTGCGAGTCCGACACCGACATGTCAGCGGCAGGGAAAGGAGGGACTCTGGCGCGCGTCATGCGAGTGTGCACATGCGAAACCAGGCGGCTTTGCACACCGGCACGCCATGTGAGAGAGAAAGTCGATGCCGATGCTCGGGCAACGTCAGCAGCACCAGCAGAAGCGTTTGCTTGGCCCCAACGGCTGCGCTCTGCCACAGCCTCCACCAACACCCGAACCTCCTCTTCACAACGTCGGCACAGCCATCTCGCCGCATCTCACGCGATGCCAGCCTGACTGACTGAGCGAACTGACGGCGCTGTCGCTACGCCTGTGCCTGCTGCCCAAACTGTCACACCACCAGCGACAGTAGTCGGTGTAGCTGCCCTTATGCACTCCACCTAAGCAGCCGGTGCATCAAGCCTCAACCGGAGCTGGCACGCTCATCATGCGCGGATCAGGTAAGGCGTTCTGGTGCAACGACCCGTCCTCCGCCTACCAACGGCCAGGCTAGAAGCTTTTCCACAGAGGCTGTACACCTCTCACTCTATCCTCCCGCACCCTCTGCATCTTCGACACATTCACTGTCCTCTCTCCCATAAAGCCCTCGCCGTCCGCTACTTCGCTGCCGCTGCGGGAATGCGAGTACTCACACCACCTCGTCTTTCGCGACATGAGACGGCGCACCTGTTGCCATCATGATCTATCCTCCGTCTCCGGCTCTCAGTGCCTGCGATTCCCTGGACGGCATCGATGACCTGGACGCCTTTCTGGCCGCTCAAGGACGACTCTCCCACTTTCCAACACCACCGACCAAGAATCAGCCTCGAGTTGAGGTTGTCGAGTTACCGCCTGATGACGACGACAAGGCACTAGAAGACTCGCTTGTCTGCACGGATCCTATCGCAAATGCATTCGCACGGGAAGCAGCTATCGAGACGAGTCCCCGTCCACGAGACGCAGATGCCATTCATTCCATCCTCGTCCGAGCCGACTTGCCTCTGGAAGTGGTTGCTACGGCCTTCAACATGATCTCGGCCCTACGGATGAGCTCGAGCTCGAGCAGCCTTGCCGGCTGTTCTCCGGACCTTCTGACTGTAGCTGCCCTCAGCCTCGTGGTGTCGTATACCGATGATCATGCTCCCGTGCCTTCTTGGTACTCGCGATATGTCTGCAGGCATGCTCATTCGCCACAACGGATCAACAGTACGGCCTTGGAATTTCTTGCTGCATTGGACTGGCACATTCACGTGTTTACAACGGGAGAAGCATACGGGCGCGCCCTCACCGCGTTCTGCAGCTCGACAGTTATTGAGCCTGCATATGTACCAGAGCATGATGTTAATTTTGATTATCCAGCTCATGGACTGGATGCGGCGCCATTGAAGCTCGTGACATCGCACACGTCCATCGCTCGCTTCGAGCATGGCAATATCACGCCTGATGACACGCCGCCTGGTTCGGCTTGCGACGACGCATTGGCACAGTCGCAATTCCTGCGACTGCTTTGAAGCATCACGACTGAAATGGAATGTGGAGTATGGTTGAATGGCTAGGATGGGCATGGCATTGCATGGGTATTGGGGTTTTGACATTGCGTGTCAGCATTTGCACGTGGCATCTCATGATATCCCTTCAAGCGAGCGCTATATGGATTTTAATAGCATGGAGTAGTCGGTATGGTCATCAACATGAACGTTGAGGTTGCACGAGTCAGCGCGCACAAACCTTTTATTACCATTCTCAGCCATTTTCGTGGTTGTGTGACGAGACCGCGATTCGTGGATCTGCAGGGCAACGTGCGACCATCAATGAGACTCTCGGGCTACCACTTCGTGAGTACTAAAATGCTGTTTCTCTCGTCTCTTGTGTCGTCCAACAGTGAATATTCAGTGCGTCTCCGGATGCCGGCTCAATTGCTTGCGTCTTCATGCCAAGCAACTGCTTACATCTTACCTTCCCGCAAGATACATTTCTTCATTGCATGTCATGATTGCATCTCGTTGTTACACAAACATGTCTACAAATAGCAGCTATCACGGTGCGGAGCTCAGAGCAATTGGGAGCTTTTACGGCGGTGTCTGATTTGATCCTGCTTACGATACGATAACCCGCTCACGGAGGAATTGAGCTGTATTTATCCGGCAATGCCTTCAAAGCTGATAGCTATAAAATGCAGTGATAACCATACACGCTGTCCTCACCAAAATATCCAGTCTCTTCTCTCCTCCATTCCAATCACCAACAATAAGACAAGATGGCAGACTTCGACCAACTCCGCGCCCAATACCTCTTCAACACCAAAGGCCGCGTCGCCGTCGTGACAGGCGGCGGAACCGGCCTCGGCCTCATAACAGCCAAAGCCCTCTGCGCCAACGGCCTCAAAGTCTACATCACCGGCCGCCGAATCGAAAAGCTCAAGGAAGCAGAAATGCAAGACACCGAAAGCGGCGGCTCCATCATCGCCCTCCAAATGGACTGCAACGACAAAGAAAGCATCTCCTCTGGCGTGAAAGAAATCTCCTCCAAAGAAAAATTCCTGAACCTCCTCGTCAATAACGCTGGCGTCACAAGTGTGAATTATGGACCGAAAGGTGCTCCGACAGGAAGTGTCGAAGAGATTAGTAAAACCATGTTTGAGAATCAGAATTTTGAGGATTGGTTGTCAATCTACAAAATCAACGTCGCAAGCTATTATTTCACTTCTGTCGCTTTCCTCCCTTTACTCGTCAAAGCCCGCGAGAACGGCTACTCCGAAGCAGGAAATATCCTCAATATCAGTTCCATTTCCGGTATAACCAAAACTTCTCAGAACGGCCAGTTTTCTTACAACGCTTCCAAAGCTGCGACTATATCTTTGACAGAACAACTCGCAGTAGAGTTCAAGAGACCGGATCTGGAAGTTAGAGTTAATACTTTGGCGCCGGGGTATTTTCCGAGTCAGATGAGTGTGGATAAGGGAGAGGCTGAGGAGAAGGGGAAGGAATTTTATCGCGATTTGGAGGGGTATGGGGTTCCGTTTGGGAGGTTTGGGAGGCCGAGGGATTATGCACAGGCGGTGTTGGGGTTTGCGATGAATGAGTATGTTAGTGGGAGTACGTTGGTTATTGATGGGGGGTGGTTGTTGGCGCATCCGTGAGGTTTTGTTTGGTGGGTGTTTTTGTGAAGGACTGGAGAGGGCAAGAGTGCGTGAATCATCTGCTTCTGGAGAGATATTTTTACACTCGGAACGTAACCAGAAGTGTGAAATGTTTATGTTCGCAGGACTTGAAACTTGTGGTTCTTTTCGTCTGCTGGGGCTGTGGGTCGCGCTGCGCGACAGCTGACTGACTTTCAGGCTGAAGATGTGAGAACATTGCACTGCAAGATGCATCAAGAACTCGCTATACTCACTCTTGACGTGAACAAGAGGGGATCGTCACGAGTTCCAATGCATGTGCTGTTGGAAAGTGCTTGCGAGTCGCTGCCGCGGTGATGACCCATGTCAGCGAGGTTAATGGCCGAGGCAACTCCACTTCACCACAACCTCACTTTACACTTTAAGCATAACACTCCACATTTCGGCTATAGAATCTGCCATTATAACCGTGGTCGTTGTTTCTAGGCTCTTACCAGATCAATTCTTTCAATCATTCCTGAGACTTATACCACTTTCTTGTAGCAAACGAAAACATGCCACGATCGCAACGAAGGACACCGGTGATCATCGGAGTCGGCGACGTGGTCAATCGCTCCAAGAAAGTCGAAGATGCCATCGAGCCACTGCAGCTCATGATACAAGCAATACAAAAAGCTATCCAAGACACAGGACTAGCAGCCTCATCCCTGGCAGAAGTTCAACGCTCCATCGACAGCATCTCCGTAGTCAGCACATGGACCTGGCCTGCCGACTATCCAAACCTTATCGCGGAGAGACTAGCTTTCAAGCCTTTGCACTCGGAATACACCACCCATGGCGGCAATCAGCCCGCTAAGCTCGTCGACGAAGCAGCACGTCGAATTTCCTTGAGGGAGAACAAAATTGCTGTCGTCACTGGGGGCGAGGCATTAGCATCCCTAACAGCATGCGCCGCTGCCAAGAAGATGCCACCTCCAGGCTGGACGCCTCCTTCGCAAGATGTCCAGTCTGTCTTCTCACCTACAACGCGTGAGCTTGTGAAAGACTACGGTGCCAAGCATGACTGCGGGAATCCCATCCAATTATACCCCTTCTACGAGAACTCTTTCCGTTTCCATCGCGGCCAAAGCATCCGAGACAACCACCAAGAATCCGCAAAACTGTACGCCGACTTCGCTAAAGTCGCAGAAAATAATGAACACGCCTGGACATACCCTTCACCCGCAAAAACAGAAACCGACATCGCACGAGTCGACAAAACCAACCGCATGATTTGCTTCCCATACCCATTACTCATGAACGCCTTCAACACAGTCAACTGCTCTGCAGCTGTAATCCTAACATCCGCCGACCACGCTCGAGAACTCGGAATCCCGTCAGAAAAATGGATCTATCCTCTCGGCGGAGCCGGAACATCCGACTCCAGTGAATTCTGGCTACGACCCGAATACTACTGGTCTCCCTGCATTTCCCGCTCACTCGACGCAGCACTCGACATAACAAGCATCAACAAAGAAGAAATCGACCTCTATGATATCTACTCCTGCTTCCCCATCGTTCCGAAACTGGCAGCTCATCATTTAGGTCTCCCAGTCACAGGCGGAAAAAAGAGTTTGACGCTTCTTGGTGGTTTGACGTCTTTTGGTGGTGCGGGGAATAATTATAGTATGCATGCTATTACGGAAATGACGAGACAATTGAGGAAAGGGAAAGGAAAGACGGGACTTGTGCTTGCTAATGGTGGGTGGGTGAGTCATCAGCATGTTTTGCTCATGAGCAGGAGTCCGAGGAGTGATGGGTTGCCGTATCCGGATGAGAACCCTCTGCCGAAGGTTGTGACGGATGTGCAGGTGCCGAAGATTGTAGAGAAGGCGGAGGGAGAGGCGATTATTGAGGTTAGTTTCCATACTCGCTGCAGTGCCCTGTTGCATGAAACTAATGTCGGCAACAGACATATACCGTCCAATTCTCTCGTGATGGCAAACCGGAGCAGGGTTTCGTGATTGGTCGGCTGCTGAAGACTGCTGAGCGCTTTATCGCGAACCATGCAGATGCGCAGACGTTGACGGAATTGAGTAGCTGGGATGTGGAGCCTATTGGGAGAAGAGGCTGGGTGAGCAGTGGCAAGGATGGGAGAAATTTGTTCACATTTGTTGCTCGGTCTGGCCAACAGCTTTTCAAGCTGTAGTGAGATATCCCAATCACTACTTCGCGAAAGTATCTACGCGTGGAATTGCGGAACACGAGGTCAGTCTGCATACTAAACGCAGAGCTCTTTCGAGTCTATTCATTCTCATCAATCTGTCTGAGATATCTCATTCTGTGGTCTCTCCTCACAAAATCTATCCTCTTCTCTACTCTCGTCCTATAACCCTAATCCTACTCCTCCCCCATATCAAAAAGCAAAAACTCCGCCTTCTTCTCCCCAACACTCTCCACCTCAACCCTCCCCGGCCCCCTCGCCTTAAC
>JAASLG010000244.1:0-32567 GCA_013365235.1 Cercospora sesami | reverse complement strand
CCTAGGCCACCGAGCCCGTCGCCATCAGATCCAAATGCTCCCCAGCGCATTGCGGCGGCTGCGCGTCTCTGAAGGAGAAAATCGTACACACTGCGTTGCTCGAGGGGGATTGCGAGCGTTTGTGCGGCGCAGAAAGCCAGTATGGCGACAGTAGCGTGGATCTGCATATTGTTTTTGCTTAATTGAAAAGTTCTTGATTGGGAGAAATTTTGCTTGGTAGCGAAATTGTTCCTGCCTGCAGGAGATGTTGCTGAATGGTAGTGGATCTCGTGTTGCTTGCCAGAGCTGATTTGACCATTTTAATCAGTACTCATGCAGCAGTACATATATGTGTCGGAAGTAGTTGGGCTTGCTTAGATTTCCAGCACGTGTGCTGAGGCCATACGACGAATACGACGTATGTCAGCCAAGAAATTCCCGTGGTTGTTGTGAAGTACTGGACGCGGCCGCGTTTGTGGGCAATCCTAGTGGTTACCTACTGTTCCATGCGTCAGGTCGTGCCATGATGTATCGTGAGGAGACCGAATATTCCGTTGAGTGGCTCATGATCAAGGGGCTATGCCACTGGGATTGTACATGCTGGATGCATGTAGACAGCACAATGCTCGACGCCCTCGAGTAGGTCGTGCTTCGAATAGAATGGTCGTCGGAGTCTTCGCTGCACTTGCCGCAGCAAGCAGTGACTCTGAACACGTCCTGGACTCTCAATTATCCTAGTGTAGTGCGCGGTTAGCTACCTCTCATGGTTGAGCGTGTTGTTGTCTTGCACGACAGCCAACTCCATGGAGCACCACCAGTATCAGTGCTTCCTGATCACGGAGAGTCAACGGATGTTTCGTGAACGGATAAGTGTTGGTGTAACAACGAAGTTGAATGGACGCAGTCCGTTTCCTGCTTTTCAGATGATTGACAGGGCATAAGATTTCACACTGGGATCTCAATGTATACTTCCGGAATAATTTGCCACATCTCTCGTGGAAGTATTGCCGTCCGATGTTGCAACCGGCTCACTGCTGTCGGATGATTCGTGTGTGTTTGCATCAAGCCGAGCACAGCTCACTCCCCGCCAACCCAGCTCTGGTGTCCAGAATTAAAGCCACAATCATGCCGTATAATCCTGATCAACATGTCAGAACGCCGATCGTATACCGTTCGCAGGCCCTTTATACGCTCGGACAACATGCTTGACTTATAGACCCACCCAACACTTCCGCGAAAATTAGGATCAGGACCATAGAGACGAACAGTCTTGGCTGTTGAGCAATGCTCCTCGTGCCCGCGTCTCCGGCAATTCCGATTGTGAAACCTGCCGCGAGGCTGCACAGTCCCACAGCTAGACCGGAGCCAAGATTGATGAGAGACGTGTAAAGTGGTAGTGTGACAACGATTTTATTGGCGATGAGAACGGAGCAGACGAGGCCATAGATAGCGAGGATGCCGGAGAACACAGTGGGGAGGATGGCTGCGGTGAACAGGCGCAGATGTCAGCACGAGCAAAGATTGCCACGAGGACCAGCGTGGGCATTTTAGGCTCGAGGAAGCAATACCTCTCACGCCCAAGTCGGGATGCAGGACTCCAGCACTGAGAGTGCCTATGCTAGATTTTGCAGTCCCGTAGGCGGCGCCGAAGGATGAGAAGACGATCGCGGCAACAACTCCCATGGCGCTGAAGAAGGGCTGCGAAGTTGGTCGACCAGATGAGTGCGGTGTTCACACTTTGTGAGGTGGGTGTTAGAGACATACAGCATATGCTGGACTGCGTATTTTCATTAGCATTGGAGTAAGAGACTTTGAGAGTCGCTAGCTATCATAGCTTACCACATATCCGAAGCCATGTTGAACACTGCAATCCTGTCTTGCTTAAGCAGTGTTTGGAACTCGGACATCAAGAAACGAGGGCAGTTCAAGAGGAGACTGAAACAGAAAGGACGAACACTGGAGCTGAAATACTTCTGGAGACCAAGGTCGAAATACGGTCATAGGCGTTGCTCGTTGATCCTGATGGCCAGGCTGCAGGATAAGAACCACAGAGTCGCATTCGCGAGTAATCCTGCTTGTCCTACCTTGAGAGCTAATCATGGAGCTAGTCCTTAGTTCAGAGTAAAGAGTATGCGGGTAATTGTAAGGTGCAGAGTGCAAAAACGTTGTCGATCTTTCGATCATGGTGCTGCGAAGGAAGGTGCTTTGCAGCAGCTGAAAACTTGAATGGGACACATGGCTGATGTTCTCCTTCTCCGCAGAAAGGGTCCTGACAATCAGGATAGGACCGACGACGCGATCTGATGAGAATGCAAGTTTGAATGCGAAGTCGATGAAGTACGTGTAGCTGTCGGGAAAGTGTTGCAAACGAAGTGAAGCAAGAGCAAAGTCTTGGCGTCTCTCTCCAGCTCGCGCCGCAAGCACCTCCGTCTCGCTCCGCATTGAACCAGCACCTCTCCCATCTCCACCCCATTGACACCCTCCCACCGCGGCCAACACCATGTCTCAATATGTCGGCCGCACGCGGCTCGCCTACACACGAAGCTGGCACCTCACCGACCTCCGCACCGACCCCCGTCCCCTCGGCCGTCTAGCCTCCCAAATCGCCATAACACTAATGGGAAAACACAAACCCATCTTCGACCCTTCAACCGACTGCGGCGACTACGTCGTCTGCACAAACTGCCACGATCTCCACACAACAGGCAAAAAAATGCAAAAGAAGAAATACTATTCGCATACGACGCGGCCGGGGTCTTTGAAGGAGATCACTATGGAGAAGATGATGGCGAAGTGGGGAGGTGGAGAGATTTTGAGACGGGCGGTGAGAGGCATGCTGCCGAAGAATCGGTTGAGGGATGTGAGGATGGGGAGGTTGAAGTGCTTTGAGGGGGAGGAACATCCTTATAAGCAGAATTTGTGGAGGACGGGGGAGGGGAGGAGTGTTGGGAAGGTGGGGAGGGCGGTGAGGGAGGCGAGGGCTGTGAGTGTTGAGGAGGCGGGAAAGAAGGAGTTGGCTGGGAGTGGGCAATGAGGGAGATGGGAGAGGTGGAAAGCATTTCGAGATCACTACTCTCTAATTCTCGCGCCGAGCACTGGTGGGCCGGACATCAAGAAGCAGGATCGTCCGCGTTCGCGAGGGGCGCTGATGCTGCCGCTGGGGAGGTCATCGAATCGGAAGACAGACGAGGGAGAGTACCACAGTCTGGCATCGACACCGCTTGCTCAAGTGACTGTCATGGCATGACTTGACGCATGCCATCGTCAAAGATCTACAGCTTCACAAGATGATGGAGTTGAGGAGCAGTGCACCACGCGGCGGACCTCGTCTGCATGTCGAGGTCCTCATGTCGAGCTGCTCTTCCCATCGAAGGGACGTTTGGAGCGGCCAATAGGACATGTTTCTTGCGTCAGATTTAGCGTGGCCAGCTTGCGGAAGCGCAGAAGTGGGCGTACTGTACATGTCACGCACTGCGAGGGGCTCAACGCGCAGACGATAGTAGCAGAATAAGAGAAGGTTGGAGACGAGCAAGCGCACTCAAATGATCGATGTCCGAACAACGGTATCCGTTCCAAGATGCGAAGAAGCTGTGTATCTATCATTATATCCAAAAGATTCCCTTTGCCCAAACTCCCAAAACCTGTGGCCGCTTCCCAATTATAGCTCAGATGCCAATACGTGGTGGGTTCATGCATTGCTCATTGCTTATCGCTCAAAGTTTCGCCTTCGCATCTCTTGTCACCACACTCTCAATCAACCCGTTGGGATCACTCTGTGGCGCGTAGACCTCCGCATCCTTACCCGTGTTCTTCAACCCCTTGTACCAACTCAAATCAATCTCAAAGTAGTGCTTGTTGGGCAAACTGTATTCCACCTTCTCCACGTCCTTGGCCGCGTCTAGTATTCTCTGGCTCATGAGATACATGGTGTTCTGTACTGATGGAGAGTTCTCTGTAGCAAATGTTTCGAGCGTTATGATTTTGGCGGAATCGAATGCTGCGTCGAAGGTTTTGGCTGATGCGGCGCGCTGGACATCGTCGAGCGAGGGATATGACTTCCACGTCCAGTGGGCGTCTACGGACGTGGAGAGGATTCGGTCTCTGGTCTCGGCTAGGCGGGTGAATTCGTCGCGGTGGAAGGAGTGGAATTGGGAGCCAGTGGATTTGAGGACGAGGAGGCCTGTGAGGCCGCTTCGGATTGTTATGTTGTTGCGGGTTGCGGTCGCATAGACGACGCGCTTCTCTTCGCCATCGCGGACGAAGGAGTGGGGATGTGGTTTGCCAGCTACGTTCATGCGAGTCCATTTGTGTACGGTGATCCATACGTGGGAAGTGCTGATATGTGGGTATTGTTTGAGGAAGTGGGAGGCCACGATGGAGGCGAAAAGCTCGGGAGGGTTGACTGGGTGTTGTTTGGCGAGCACGTAGACGGTGTGCTTCTGGGTATCGGTCGCTACGATGTTGGCGTTATCGGAATGGGTCCAGGAGCGGGCGATGTCGCCTTGAAGCATGGTGCAGACTGTCATTTCGGTGACGGATTGTGTGCCATCGGAATGGCGGTCGGTCTTGAAGAGGCGGACATTGTCTTTGCCGTACTGTGCGTGCGAGAGCGTAGTCATGTTGTTATTGATATGGAGTGTGTATGGAGTTGGTCGCGTGCGTAGTATACAACTGGATCGTCGCTGTGAAGTAAGTAGCCCAAAGTATGGGTGAGATATGCTGCTAAAGTCTTGGAAGAGAAAGAGGGACGAATGCTAGGAAGCTTCCTACCGAAGATTTATTAGCAGTACAGGCTTATCGGAGGTGGTGGAAGTGCAGTGCAGTGCAGCTATCGCATGAGGCCGAGAGGAAGAGCTGGGAGACGAGGCAAGCTTCGCGCATCGACCCTGCAGCTGCCAGCGGACGTCGCCGATGGTGTGACACCCGCCCGTTCCTCAGGCCAGGCGACGGAGATCAGGCACAATGTGCATTGACCTGGTCTGGTCTGCCTTTTCGGATCAATCCGAGAGACTGCGCCTGGGTTGAAAGCGGTCGTCATAGCATTGGCAGAATATTGGTAGTACCGTAGAAGTCATCGCCCCCGGAAATGCAGTGGGAGGGCCTGGATGCCTGAATTCCGTCAGAGCTGCCACCTCCGCTGATCCTGGCGTGGATATGCACGTCAAGTGTGAAACGCGAACGACCACCTGAGGCACGGCACGTCGACCGCGTCAGCCAGATCAACATTGGCGCCCCTCCACCCACCGCTGCCTGCTGATTGTCCGCCGCCGACGACATGGTCACAGCGCCGTCACATCCCGGTCTCAATGCATACCGACGTGCTCGTAGCTAGAGCCTGTCCCACTACCAATGACGGCCCTCGATGACACTCCCACCCAATCGCGCCAACGGGCCCTCCGGAGGCACCACCAATAATGCCCTCATCCCGCCGTCGCGCTCCGCCAAAGACGGCGGCAGTCTGGCTGCGAGCTTCGTCACTGCGAAGCCCTCTCAGTCTTATATCCGCCCCGGTCTTGCTGCTGGACCGGGCAGCTTCACGTCCGATCTGAAGTCCTTCAACACCAGCAGAGTGGATCTTAGTGCATATGGCAATCATGATGATGGGACTACAGACCCTACGAGCAGCGAGCAGCGACAGGCTGAGTACAGGCAGGAAATTGAAAAGCAGACGCGGCTGAAGGCAGGGACTGAGAACCTGCTCGAAGCATTGAACAGCAAAAATGCCAAAAAGTCAAGAGACCAGCGCATGGCTGCAGAGAGCCAGCTCAATAGCTCCAACAGGAAGATTGCCCAGCTCAAGTTGGACCTCGAGGCCGAGATTCAGAGGAGTAAAGAAGCTCCCATCAGTCCCAAGGCGAGACTGTCGCAGCTGTTCCGTCCAGTCCAACCTTTGTCTCTGAACGATCCCAGACCCTCTCAGGATCTGGAAGAGTCCGCTGCGGAACTCCAGGATCCGGAGCTGGAGTCGCCGACATACATCTTGGCGGAGATCCTGCAGGCTTTGGAGGCGGAGGATATGCCGCCAGACTATTACATCAACCAGGCTAACGACCTGGTCGAGCTATTTCGACGGCATCCGACTCTTAAGTACGACCTGGCTTGGTCCATCTTTGGGATGCGAATGCAAATCATGTTGCTCAGCGACAGCAGAGAAGTCGTCGCTGCAGGGTACAGAGTGATGAGGTATGCGATCACGAATCGCAAATCTTTGCAGACGATCCGCGCGCTTCATACAGACTATCTCGTCATTTTGTCTCTGGTCAAGGAGAGCAAAGCCCGCGTGGAGCGGGAACAGGCTCTCAAGTTCATCCGCGCATTTCTGGATGTGAAGGACGGAACGAAAGAGATTCATCCGGCAGTTGCGCGTATCGTCGTCGCAGTCGCTGACCATTCGGACGATCAGCTACGCGGCATAGCAATCTTGACGCTGGCAGAAATGCTGCTGAAAGAGCCAATGCTGGTCGTCGAAGCAGGTGGCATCAGCGTAATTGCAGAGGCAATGGGTAATGGAGTATACCATGCACCAGAGACTCTGCTCGGGCCCCTCCTCCATCTGATGGACCTGCCAGCTCGGAGAGGAGTCATTCGCTCTGGCTTTGAATTCAGTTCAGCGTTCGCAACCTTCACCGAGCCACATTTCTCTAGTTCCTACGAGGATCGCTTGATCGCCAGCTCGAGAGTGATCGCTGCGATGTTCAAAAGCTGGGCTGGGCTCATGAGTCTTTCTCTTCACAACTTCCTGCCTGTACGATCAGTCGTCTCCTCACTGTACGTGGCTGACATCCGCGTGCGCACGGCCATCCTCGATCTGCTCATGGACATTCTTCGCATTGAGCGGCGGTCATGGTCGACACCATTCATCGGTGGCCGGCGCCTGACGACTTATGCACGTGTGGTGAACCTCAAAGAGGACAAGCCGCAGACCTTCAAGCAGAATGACGAAGACACCAACCAGAAACGCAGTCTTGTTCAGCACTTTACTGCTGTTGCGCTTGCTGCACTTCTCCAACATGGCCTCCTTCAAGGTCTTGTAAGTGCAGAGCGTGACGCGCCTTCCGACGCGCTAAAGCGTAGAACAAACCTCCTCATTGCAGAAGTGCTGAAGAAAGCGAGCGAGTTACTGCCCGCGTCGTGGAACGCGCAGCTTCAATCCATGCCTGGCTTGTTCGACTCGGCTTTGAGGTTCGACAACGAGGATCGGCACCTAGCTGTGACTACAGTCTATCAAGTGGATAAGGTCAACTTGAAGCTGTGGCGCTCAGATCCATCAACGACAACTCAATCGAAAAAAGATGAGACTCAGGACACACGAGCGAGGTCTGCATCAAAGACCCAAGTCCAAGCCAATATGGACGAAGCAATGTTCCGCGCCAGGCTGCTCGAGACTAACGTTCTCAACACCGTCAACTACCTTAAGTGGGATTGGAACATTATCCTGGAACTGGTCGATGCGCCGCTTACCAACCCACGCCTCTTGTACGAAGCGTTGGAAAAGTCGAAGTTCGTACACCGGCTGCTGAAGTTCTTGCGACCATTTCAGTTTCGCTTCTCAGATGCGTCGAATACAAAGGCAAACCAGCGGTATCTCAAGATGGCGTGCACGCTCGTCAAGTCGCTGCTCCAAACGCAAGAAGGAACGGTATGGCTGTTGAATAATAAGACGATCCGACAGCTTGCCGAGTGCCTAGCACAGCTGGACTCGCAAAGCGGCATCACATCTAATAGTCCCATGTTCTCGCCAAACCGGTTGAGTGAGACCCTCGTGGGAGGCTACTTTCAGATACTCGGCGTCATGTGCAGCGACCCCAAAGGCCTGGGGATCCTCGAGAAGTGGCACATGATCAACATGCTTTATCATATTGTTGAGGTCAAGAATCGTGACGATTTGATTCGCACATTGCTCACCAGCTTGGATTATGCGCTGGACAGTCACCCGAGAATTATCCTCTGCAAGGCCATGATCGCAGGTTCTAAGCACATCCGCATCATGGCAACGACACTTTTGCGTTCATACGCGACCACACCCATCGAAGAATCGGGAACAGGCGGCTCTGCAGCAGAGTGGGCGATCCGGTTACTGGTCAGTCAGTTATACGATCCTGAGATTGAAGTCTGCGAGGTTGCCATCAAAATTCTGGAAGAAGCTTGCAACGACATTCGGTCGTTAAAGTACGTTGTCAAGTGCAGACCTGCACTTGATCATCTGGGCGAGATTGGCGCGCCACTGCTCCTGCGCTTTCTGTCCACATCCGTCGGCTACCATTATCTAGATGGCCTGGACTACATTACTCGCGAAATGGATGACTGGTTCCTAGGGCGCAATGATAGCTATGTGACGGTTGTCGAAGCGTCACTGGCTCGCGCTCTCGCGGATGTGCCAGAGAAGCCCCAATCGTCCGGTCTTGGCGAAGCGATAGCGCCCCAGGACTTTGGATATGTGCCGCCACACTTTTATCGCGAGCTGACCAGAACCGTTGAGGGGGCAGAGCTTCTCAAGCACAAAGGCCATTTCGAGGAGTTTGCAGCCACAATCCAAGACTTTGCTATGGAAGAAGAGGACCCAGAAACCATCCTCAAAGTGAAAGGCTGTCTGTGGGCTGTCGGGAACGTGGGCAGTATGGAACTGGGCGCGCCATTCCTGGAAAGCACAGATGTGGTGAAATATATCGTGCAGATTGCCGAAAACTCGCAGGTCCTTACATTGCGCGGCACGGCCTTCTTCGTCCTCGGCCTCATCTCACGCAGCCTGCATGGACAAGAAATCCTGGCCGAATACGGATGGGATGGCACTATGAATGTCATGGGGGAATCTCTGGGCTACGTCCTTCCCATCAATTTCGACAAATTGTTTTCTTCCTTGCGGTCGGTTTCTGACACCCCAGCATCATCATCAAACTATCAGCAGACCTCGCCTGCGCTGCGTAACCGTCCGGGTGCAATTTCCGATCGAGATCAAACAAATCAGGCCATTCTCGACGCCATCACGAAGCTCGGAAATACAGTTCTCACCAACAAGGCTATCGCGGAGCTGAATTCGCTCAAGCATACCAAGAAAGCTCCCGCATTCAGCAATAGCCCGGACCTGTTCCGAAAGGTTATGATACTGCTGGCCAGTCACGCCTACCGGATCCCCCAATATCGGTTTGTCATTGACCTATTTGAGAAGAGCGTGCTGAGGAGAATCGTTCTTGCGGAAGAAGGCAGCGAGGATAGCAGTAGCGAGGAAAGCGAGACGGATCGGAGTGGTGATGTGCACCATAGTGGTCCCGTGGGAGACACGTCGAGGGACGAGGACGATGAGGACGAGGACGATGATGCGTGATTGGGGCTCATGTACACGGGCACGGCGTTCTTGTGGCGTTTCAGGGTTGAGAGACTGAACATGGTGTTCAAATGAATGCAATGGGAATACGATATACCCTCTGTGGATGGGTTTGGCGTTTTGGATGGAAATGATGAAGGAACGGCACGAATTGTCCTCTTATAGGCGCTGGCGCAGTTGTACATATCAGACCAAAGAAGGAGAAGACGACTTTCGTAGTTGGATTGCATTGCAAGAGTGTCGTGAGTTGTGGTTTTCTTCTCAAGATATTCGACTGTTCTGGCAGCTGCCCCATCAACGAGGTGTTCTTGCAAGGGTGGAGCTTGGCATAGCAACTTCGTCAACTTCTTCTCTCTACAAAACAACCCCTTGGACATGGACATATCAACCAACCTGACATGCTAACTCTAGGCTTGTTTTCTCAACTTCGGGGCGCTTCATGAGTACTCGCCATAGCCTGGCCATCGAGCCTCGGGGGAACCATTCAGGAAGCGATCAGCGCACTGGCGCCGCTGACTGCTTGCCTATCTATCCAACAATGCCAGTCACAGCATACTTGGAGCATGATCCGATGCTGACACACGAGTCGTGGCAACAGGCACATCCAATCGATGTCTCGAAGAGCGCATGTTCGTGCACTGCGCACAATGCAGATTTCCAACTTCCAATGTCGGGTCTGGTCTGGACGATCTTCCCTCGGATCTGGACTGTGGCGTTCGCTTGGCGTGGTCAATCCTCCCATGTCTGGACAATCAAGACCATGTGGTCTGTGAGTTGAGCGGGCAGATCGCGTGCAGAATGGCGAGTGCGAGACCACATCGTCGGTGTGGAGATCTTCCCGCCTTGCCAGCCACGCGTACATAAGGTGTCTTCGCCCACTTTCTGACTGATAGGGTCCATCACTTACTGCCCTACTTTCGACCTGCACCAAATAGCGGCACACCATGTCTTCAGCCGTGCCAGTGGGTAATGGCGCTCCCGCAGCGGAGAAGACGGCGACAACGCAGGAGGCTGCTGCAACGCCTTCTCAAACCGCTTTGCCAGCAGCATTGACTGCGTTGATCGACCAGAAGGCAGAAAAAGCTGCTAAGAAAAAAGGTGAGTCACTCAAGCACAGGCACAACCCATGGCTATTAATCGAAGGGAGCAGATGCACTCAGTGAGGCAGTAGCTCGCTTCAACGACGTCAAAGAGAAGCTTGGTGGCTTGGAACAGGCCAAGGCATTCTTCGAGACCTACGGTGCTGATAGCCTCAAACCGGACGAAGAGGATGAGCGCATCAAACCGAAAGACATCGAGCTGGACTCTCAAATCAAAGACTACAGTGACCGAAAAATCGGCCTTCCGGACCGGCCTGATGGTTTTGGAGCATCGCACGTCCAGGATCCGGCCTGGGATATTGAGGAACCCAGTGAAGTGGAGATTGCCTCCAGATTAAACACTAAAGATTGGCAACAACTGCTCAATACCACAAAGATGCTTCACGGATATGTGCTGAACGGCAGATCGGGACTGTCGAGGGCACGATTCCAAGCGTTCCAACTGAAACCACCAGTTCCACTACCTGGTCAGGATCCCATCGATACATCTAAGGTCAAGCCGGAGTTTGAGGTCTTCGATGCTTCCTCCATATCTATCAAGGAGACCAAAAATCAACTAGAGAAGTCCATGGCGCAGAACGGCTTCTCTTCTCAAGCCATATCCGCTTCTGTCGCAGTCTCGATGCCCTACGTAGGAGGCAGTGTTTCTGCTTCTCATTCTTCAGAAGGCCAAGAGAGCAAGAGCAGTGGTGACTTCAACGATCGCCTAGATTACACTGCCACGTACAGCTTCCCAAGAGCCCGCGTGTTTCTTGATGAATTGAACCTCGAAGTTACCACCAAATGCGCGGCATATTTGGTCAAAATAGAGGAAGCCGCCAGGAAGATCCAGGCGAACGTGGCTGCTGGAGAGAAGGCCGATCACAACGGCGCTGCCACTGATGCCGATCGGCTTATCACGCAGTTTTACGCGAGATTTGGCCATATATTTGCGTGTAGTCTTAACTTGGCGGCCAGCTGACGGCTACCAAATCTGCAACTTCATTTGCAAGCACGTCGGAAGATGAGCGACGAGATGCTATGCAGACTGCAGTGGCCGCCAGTGTTGAAGCGCGTGCTGTTTCGGTGTCCGCAAGCTATAGCCAAGGCTCTTCTACGGACGCGAAGAACCGGCTGGTCAATGTCAAGAATGCGTCTTCGCTAGCCTGGGAAGCTCGCGGAGGCAACACGCTTCTTTGTGCCAACCCTGCGGCATGGGCAAATTCTGTATCTGAATCCAAGCATTGGCGTGTCCTGGAGCAGGAGGATATCATTGCGCTGCCGGAACTCATTAGCAAATTGGAGCGGACAACAGACAGTGGGGTACTCGCGTGGCCGAATATCGCAGACACGTTTCACAGCATTGCGAAGGAAAAATTCAATCAGATTCCACCGGTTCCTCTTGGATCTTGGACTGGCAAGGTTAGATTCGAGACCCTCGATGGCCACAAGGTTGTGATCAAGGACAATCAGCTTTGCATCGCTGAGTCGGGCGAAGACGCTATCTTCCATGTCCTAGATGCCGATATGGAGAAGCGGAACGACCCCAATCCGCAGATGGATCAGTTGTACGCGGATCACCCGGTCTTCCTCATGCCTGGCAGAAACTATGCTCGTCAACATCAAAGTGAAGGAGGGCAATTTGCTGGACTCTGCGTCAATGGCATATCTCCTGATGGCAAGGTCAGATCAGATGCGGGCAAGGTCTGTCGCTGGTCCATGCGAGTTGGCTCTGCTCTGCCCAAGAAAAACACGCCGACCGCAGCCACGCCGTGGGCTCCTGATCACGTGGCCATCAAACACAACGACGAGGTAGGCTTGTTCTGCCACTCATACCACTCCAGCGGCTCTTTCACCAGGACGGCGGCGCCTCCCAGTTTCGCACCATATCTTGTGAAAGACAAAGATGGTCGACTTCGAGTCTTTAGAGTTGACCCGGGCTTCATGTCTCTGCTGATCGATAACGATCGTGTTAAAAACGAGCCTGTTTGGCGGTTCCTTGATCCCGATCGCGCTTCGGTACAGGGTCTGATTGAGGCTAGCGATCGCGGACAAACTAGCTCGCTTGAAGAGAACCAGCTACTCTTTTGGCGCAATCTGTTCCAGCTGAGTGACTTCGACAAATGGACACCTTGGCACGAGCTTCTCTTGGGCATTCCGCCTGCGGCTCGGGAGGCTGCTAAATCCAATTCGACTGCGTGGGGTTTCTATATTGGTTGTTTGAGAACCATCGGGCAGCGAATTACTGAAAATATTGAGAAGGGTCTTGAGACGTGGTGCACTGCGAACGAGGTGAAAGATTTGGAGCCCGTGCGGCTGAGGGTTAAGTTCGTGAATTGGGATGGTGATCGCGTTTTGGCGAAAGAGAAGGCGGGGGCGGCGGTGGAGATCAACAAAGGAGAACAGCAGGCGGAGCAGGTAGATGATGAGGTTGAACAATATGGTGGGATGTACAAGTAGAATGTCGTGGTAGACCATTTGGCCCGTGTTATAAACTTTTGCGTGACGAGAGATTATCGGATCTGTTCGTCTGACGGCGATGAGGAATTATAAGATTAGCAGGACATTGAACATATATTTCTGTTTCTAAAGTGCGACATGATGACCGCACTCCTCATAGCATGATTGCGTCGAAAGACAGGTGAACGAGACCAGCTGGTTCCTGCTCTGTTTGTGATCGTAGTTGATGATCGTATATTGTTTTGCATGGAGTAGCTCCAGACAGCCTAGACTCACGTATAGGCAACGAAGAAAACGACGATCTATGTCGACGAGACCCAATCTACTTCTTGGGATTTATAAAAACGGCGAGACCCCGATGCGTTCAATCACGGAGGCATTGCCAGAGCTCATCACTGCCACGATTCTCTCAATTATACACGATCCAATACGACCTTCCGACTACCCATGCCTCCGACATCTCGAGCGCTATACAGCCTGTCCTCACTCATTTCTGGTTTCGAGTTTTTGCTCTCAAAGTCTTGGTGCACTGACTTTTGAGCCTCCACCTCGAGCGAACAATGCCTGCAACTCTGTCTTCACGACACTCTTATGACTCAGGAGTCCTCGCTCATGTACATCGACCCACTGTCCCTTTTCTTTCCATCCCCATGCTTTGTCTTTCTCCTCGCCGTTCGAGACATCGTACAGAACGTTGAGGATGTATTTTCCGATGATGGGAAGGAACCTGATTGAATATAGTCAGTCTCCGAAAGTCATAGACAGTGGTAGCATGATAGGCATGGTGAACATACTTGTATGAGTGAAAGCTTCCTCCCGTAGCAACATACAACCCCTTTAACCTCTCCTGATCCGGATGTTTACAGATCAAAAAGTCTTCCGTTGGAGTCTGCGCATCCCAGCAAATACGCCAATAATCCGGTTCTTTGCCCTTCGCAAACGCAGGTAGAACTTTTTCGCTGATCATTGCTTTTGTCTCTTGCTTCAAGCATTCTGGCACGCAGTACTGATCTTCTGCGGGGATGGAGATCTTATGGCCTGAAGGAAGAGTATGAGAATTTATGATTCCGGAACGAGAGTTCGCGTATTTCATGAGTTTATTTCCATGAGAAGGAGGGATGATTTCTCCAAGACCGCCGTAGACGACGACGGGCAGTTGGAAATTGTCGAGTTGGGAAATTTCGGTTGAGGTGCAGTTGTAGTAGGCTGCGCAGAGGCCTGTAGCTTGGATTTGAGATTCGATGCGGAGGTCGGTCGGTAGAGCGAGGGATTCTTCCAGGGTGGAGAGGAGGGCAGAGGTACAAGGGCCGGTACAGAGAATTGTTTTATCAGCGTAGAAGGTGCGACCGTCGGCGGTTTTGGCACCTTGGATGGTTTTGGTGGAGGAGTCGTGGAGGAGTTGGGTTACTTTGCCGGTTTCGCGGCGGATGCCTTTGCGTTCGGCGGCTTGCATGAAGGCGTGAGTTGCTTGGGCGGCGTCGCACCAGCCTGCTTCGGGGTTGAAGTAGGCGGACTGAAAGCCTTCGGAGGAGGTGCCTTGAAGAGCGTTCCAGCGGGAGGAGATGTTGTTGAGGTCGATGTCTTGGGCTTGGGTGCTGCCTCTTCCTTCAAAGGTGGATTTGATGCGGGATTTGAGGTTGCTGCCTTCTTCTTCGTACATCAGCCAGCCAACTTTGTGGAAGAATGGGCCGAGTTCTTCGGACCAGAACCATGGGTGAATTGTCTCGCATGCGAGGTCGCAGTATAGTTTGTTGGCATAGTCGGTGCGGATGACACGATTAACGTCGATGGCTGCGGCGAGCTTGGGCGGGCTAGAGGATTGGTCGATGATGGTCACTTTGGATGGGTCTTTGTAGAGTTGGGCAAGGTGATATGCGGTGGACGTGCCGAAAGTGCCAGCTCCGATGATCAGAACGGTAGGCTCGGGCTTGCCTTCGAGCGGATTGTCAACGTCAATACGTTTGATGGTCGGGGCGACATTGTTGGGCTGTGTGATTCTTCGACCATCCTTGCCATATGTCGCGAAGATTGGCATCCTGACGATGACGTCTTGTTAAGAAGTAGCTGTTCCGTGAAGTTGGGCTTGCGTGACAGAGAGTGGTGGTCAAGGACAATTTTTCAGGCGCAGCTTAGGATTATCTTGTTGCGCGGTCAAGCGGAGTCTTACCTCCCCGCCCGGTTGTTCCCATGCTCTCGTGTCATTTCATGGTGCCTGGTCGCAATGAATTCTTATTTGCTGCATGATGCCAGCATCCCAGTCTGGAGAAGTCTGGAGAAGCTAGGGATTGTGAGGGGAAGCTGCAGGGTTGCACCGAACCCACGCGGGTTGCTGCGCGTGTAGCGAAAACATCCAAAGTCTGACAGCGCAATACCAATTCCGAACTACAGACAGTGTAACCACACTCTGAGTTGGGAACTTATGTTAGCAGCTTGGAGGTTGACCTCCAAAGAGTGAAGTCGAGCAACTTAGCCTAGTTCCGCAGCTAACTTGTTCTGGGGCATGCGCCAAGATCAGATGATGAAGCAACTCGGAAGTGGCAGGAACGCAGACAGCACTGGTTGTGGGTAAGGTGGAGAACTCGCCGTCCGAAAACTAGCGGCCTCCGAAGTTTCATTAATCATCATCACTATCAGCAAACATGTCTTCTGCCTGTCGCTTGCGAGCCGGTTCAGCAGGAGGCTGTGCCTTGGCCCCGCTAGAGCTCTTCAACGAGAAGCCATTGCCATTAGCCTTTGCTGAATCGGCAGGTAGGCGAGAATCTGTCTTCGACGTATCGTCCTCAATCGCGGACATTTCCACGTAGGCTGTCGGGCCACCGTCCTTTTCAGGACCATCGTTAACTTCATCCGATGGCGACGCGTCTAAGTCCACTGATTCTCCGTCCAGGTCCACAGATGCGCCATCCAAGTCGGCTTCTTCTGCCTCGTCCAACCGCTGATCATCCATCGGCAGAGCTGGAGTGTCGGCTACGGGTCCAGTGGTGGGTGCCGGTGCTGGGGATTCCGATGCAGCAGCAGGTGATGCCGTGCCGTCGATGCGCTTGAACTTCGAAAGGTGTTTCAAATCTCCCACTGTGACTTTTCCGTCCTGGTTGCCATAATCGCCCTGATCGGGACCATCTTCGGCAGGCTGCTCGAAGAACCCTCTCTTGAACTCATCAAACACATCTGCGGCAAACACACTGTTTCGCTCCCAGATCTCGAAGAGTACACCCACTCGATTGCGCCACTGTTGCTCTTTCATTCTTCCCCATCCAAGATCTTTGCCTAGACGCCCAAGTGTCTGAAACGTACTCTGTCGACGAAAGGCCGTTTCGAATAATTGCCGGTACTTCCAAGCGTTGCGTACTCCAGCTGTTGCAGAGTTGTGTAAGATGTCGTTGATCAGATATAGAGAAACAAGCTTGATCTGAGATTGATCGGTATCGTGCTCTTTCTTGTCTTTGCTGGAAAGACCGTGAGCTTCGATGCTAGGTAGCTCCTCATCCGGTTCATAGACGTCTTCGTCATCCTGATTGGGATCTTCATCATCGAATTTGCCGCACTGTGTTGAGCCAAATGGCTTCTCGACATTCAGGACCAGCATGTCGACTATTTCCTCCGCCCCAGCACCGGCATTCTTGATGGCGAAAGCTGAAATGGCTGCAATGTCACCAAGTCGCAACTTAGCTTGCGTTGTTGGCAAACGTGAGAGGAGCCAAGCGAATTTAGCGATCTGGAGGGGCGTCAAATGCTTCTTGTCAGCAGAAGGCGCTCCCTCTCCTTCTCTCCGGCTCGTATTGAATTTACGTTGCTCGGCTTCGTCATCGCTTTCTTCATCGGAAGACTCGTAGTTGGGATGATTTAGTGCGTCGCCCAATTTGGTGAGGTCCATGAAGGGAACATCGCCCTGCAAGATATTCCAGTCAATAGGGACGTCATCAAAAGGCCGTTCGGGACCTCTGCCAATTCGTCTCTGTTCCTGCAGAATTTCAAAGTCCTCGTCGTCATTCCACAGTAAGTAGCGATAATATATCCCTTCCGGACTGTGCGGATCGTACAGAAAGGCGAATCGCTCGTCACTTTCCACTTCGGGCATCGACATCAAGACAGCTTCAAGCTCAATTGCCTTCTCGGAGCTGGGCTCTGACAAGAGCCGTTCTACTATGACGTGAATTGCTCTGACGCTCGCAATCTCTAATGGCGGCTGTACAGAAAGATGGGCCACCGCTTCAAGGCCTCCATTGCGTGGTGGTCGCGGCTCATATGAATCCGAAGGAGCAAAGTCGGAAGGCGGAGGGGCATTGCGCATACTATATCCTCCTCTGGGCTGGTCCCTATTGATCTTCTCGGCGCCAAAGGGCTGCGGTTCTGCTCCCGAACCAGGTAGCGTGCCTGGTGGCAGGGCTGTTGAGGACAAATGGCGCGCGATGACCAGTCGATAGCCACATCCAAGGTAGCGGTCTCTGAGGGCACTGACAGCAGTATCAATCTGGGAGGTAGGTGTCTCGTAGTCCAACAGTGCTATTGCCGTCACAGACATCCTGCCATGCCTGAGTGGCGGCGATATTGACACGCTATGAACCTTGAGGTGGTCGGCCAGCAGCTCACGCACAACACCTTCATTGAAAGATGGCGGTAAATTGGACAACTGCACCGTCGGCCTGGGTGCAGCAGCCCCGGGATCGTCTTCTTCTTCACGCGTGTGTCTGCTGGGCTCGTCTCGTCTCGCATTTCCTCCCAGGTTGTACTCAGCAGCCAGAGCTTCCTGTTCCCGTCGGACCTGCTGCTGCTCTCGCAATTCATCCAGCGCCCGCTTTCGCTTCAGGCTGGGCGGAGGTCCCGCTGCTGGCCCTAGACTTCCTGGGCCACTCCGCGGAGGTCCTCCAAATCCGCCTCGAGAGCCTCCATATCCCCGGCCAGGCCCCGACGGCGGTCCTCGCGATGAGTTGGAGTAGCCGTCGTAGTCGTCGCTCCCACCAAAGGAATCCTCAAACTCAGCTAATGCAGCTGCTGTCTCGGCTTGCTCCCGGCGACGCTTCTCCTCCGCTGCTAGTCGCTCCTTTTCGAAGGCGGACAACTTCTTCGGGGCGGCCAGCTTCTGGCTGACATCGGGGAATTCTTTGGGCGCTTCTTCGTCGGCCATGGTGGGTGAATGCGTGTGTTATCGAAGTTCCATTTCCAGGTGTCGATGTCTGTGACGTGGGCGCATGTGTTGCACGCGTCGCGCTTCATGAAAGTCCGCAAACAAGCTTTCTGGCTTGATCGGCGTTCGGCAGGGTCACATGCATGGTCAACCTCTCCCGCACAGCAGCAGCAGCTGCACTACCCGCTCTGACATCGCCGCCGCCCGCCCGCCGCCACTGTCGATATCCACGCAGTATTCTTGCAGGCGGCGCGGAGTGCATGCGCGGAAGACGGCGAGGACCATGATCGACGACATCGAGCGGCTCCCACATTGAAAGTCTTGCGACTGGCGCATCGCAAGCACACTCGCCAAACATGACGACCGCCTACAGCGAGGCCTTGAGCGCCATTTTCCAGGACCTCAAGTCGCGCAACGACCACACCCGCCAAAATGCCTCGACAAGGCTCATCGAGCAGGTCAACGCGGCCTTCCGCGAGCTGCAGCCGGCACAATGGAATTCATACTACAACGAGGTCAACGCAAAGATGGTCGCCTTCATCCTCAGCGGCCAGGACACGCACGAGCGGATGGGAGGCTTGTACGCGCTGAATGCGTTGATTGATTTCAAGGGCGACGATGCTGCTTCGAAAGTCACCAAATTCAGCAATTACATCAAGAGGACACTAGAGGGCAACGACACAAGTGCAATGATCGTCGCTGCGAAGTGCCTGGGACGACTGGCGATTCCGGGCGGAGCGTTGACTGCAGAACTGGTTGAAGCGGAGGTCAAACACGCACTGGAATGGTTGACGTCGGATCGTAATGAGAACAGGCGCTTCGCCGCTGTGCTCATTTTGCGGGAGCTGGCCAAGAACAGTTCGACACTGCTATACATCTACATCCCGGGCATCTTGATGAGCATCTGGGAAGGTCTGCGAGATCAAAAGGTCGTTATTCGCGAAACCTCTGCGGAAGTCATCTCGCACACCTTCAAGATCCTCTCCGCCCGTGACCCGCAGATGCGCTCGTCCATGTTCACGCGAATATACGAAGAGTCTGTCAACGGACTGCGCCGTGGTACAGTCGAGTATGTGCACGGCTCCTTGTTGACCTTCAAGGAGTTGCTTGTGCAAGGCGGCATGTATATGCATGGTGCCAAGTATAAGGAGGTCTGCGAGCGAGTCTTGCAACAACAGTACCGTGAGCACAAGGACCCGACTGTGCGACGCACCGTGGTGGAGATCATCCCGCTCCTGGCTGGTTATGCACCCAAGGAGTTCTGCAACCACTACCTCGCCCGTTCCATGCAGCATCTACAAAACCTGCTCAAAGATGCGAAGCAGAGAAATCTCGCATTCGTTGCCATTGGTAAGATTGCACATGCCGTTGGCTCTCAGATCGCTCCGTATCTGGATACTATCCTGCTTCACATCCGCGATGCTCTGTCGGTCAAGAATAGAACGAGGCACTCGGATGAGGCCCCGATCTTCGAATGCATAAGCATGATCAGTATTGCTGTTGGCCAGACTCTGAGCAAGTATATGGAAGCTCTGCTCGATCCCATATTTGCTTGTGGGCTGTCTGATGCACTCACACAAGCGTTGGTCGACATGGCGCATTACATTCCGCCTGTTAAAACGACAATCCAAGAGAAGTTGCTTGATCTTTTGAGCAGAACGTTGTGTGGGCAGCCATTCCAGACGCTTGGCCATCCTACCCAGGGCAAGGGTTTACCGCCGATCTACACCAAGGAGTATCGGGATCAGAAGGATCCGCAGCACCAGGAACACAAAGACCAGGAAATCGCGTTGGCACTTCATACCCTCGGCAGTTTTGACTTCACTGGCCATGTGCTCAACGAGTTCGTACGAGACGTAGCTATCCGTTACGTGGAGGATGACGATCCTGGCATCCGCAAAGCTGCCGCACTAACATGCTGTCAACTGTTCGTCAAGGATCCAATTGTGCATCAAACCAGTCATCATGCGATCCAAGTGGTCTCGGACGTGATTGAGAAGCTGCTTACAGTCGGCGTGTCAGATCCGCACCCCGACATTCGACAGACAGTGCTCGTGTCTCTCGACCCGCGATTTGATCGACATCTAGCAAAAGCAGAAAACGTTCGAACTTTGTTCATCAGTTTGAACGATGAAAAGTTCGCGATTCGCGAAGCGGCAATGACCATTATCGGAAGGCTGACAAGTGTGAATCCTGCCTATGTTTTTCCGTCACTCCGCAAGGTGCTCATCCAGTTATTGACCGAGATCGAATATTCAAACAGCGCCGCCAACAAGCGAGAGTCGGCTCAACTCATCAGTCACCTTGTCGGCGCAAGCAGCAAGCTTATCAAGCCTTACGTCGATCCGATGGTGCACGTGCTTTTGCCCAAAGCAGAAGATCCAAATTCAGAAGTTGCTGCAACCACACTGCGCGCCCTTGGAGACCTCGCCAGTGTCGGCGGCGAAGAGATGAAGCGATACATCCCCGAACTCATGAAGATCATTATACGAAGTCTTCAAGATCTCGCCGCGCCCAAGAAGCGTGAAGCTGCTCTATGTACTCTTGGTCAGCTAGCCAGCAACAGCGGCTATGTCATCCAGCCGTACACTGATCATCCTGATCTGCTCACTATCTTGGTCAATATTGTAAAGAGCGAGCCTCCTGGCGATCTCAGACGCGAGACAATTCGACTCATGGGTATACTTGGTGCGTTGGATCCGTACAAGCACCAGCAAGTCATGGAAGAGTCTCCAGAGTCGAACCTGAAGGCTGATTTTCACGGCGTCTCCGATGTCACGCTCATCATGCAGGGCATCACGCCAAGCAACGAAGATTACTATCCAACCGTTGTTATTCACACGCTTATGGAGATGCTAAAGGAGGACACACTGAAATCATACCATTCGGCAGTATGCGAGGCTGTCATGAACATTTATGCAACCATGGGAATGAAGTGTGTACCATTCCTCGGCATCGTCGTCCCAGGAATGGTAGGTGTGCTGAAAGACGCTGGCACGGAAAACCGACTTGAAGGTTACTTCAACCAACTGAGCAGTCTCGTCAAGATCGTACGCCAGCACATCAGACCTCATCTACCGGTGATTTTGGAAGCCATTAGTGATTACTGGCATCGGAGCACTCAGCTCCAAGCGACCATCCTGAGTCTTATTGAGAGTATTGCGCGAAGCTTGGAAGGAGAGTTCAAAGTCTACCTCGCCAATGTTCTGCCACTCATGCTTGGTGTACTTGACGCCGACGGGCGATCGGAAGCCGGCCGTGCTGCCATGCAGCGAGTACTCCACGCTTTCCTTGTCTTCGGCTCGAGCGCGGAGGAATACATGCACCTCATTATACCGGTTGTTGTCCGTATGTTTGACAACGCCGATGGTCGCTACAAAGATCGAGCAGTGCGCAAGGCAGCAATTGAGACCATCGGGCGTCTCAGCAAGCAAGTGAATATCAGTGAATTCGCTGCCAAGATTGTGCACCCCCTCGCTCGGGTCCTGCAGAGCAACGACAACCAGCTGAAACCTGCTGCCATGGAGACACTCTGTGCGCTAATCTTCCAGCTAGGGCAGGATTTCCTACACTTTGTACCGACGATCGACAAGATACTGGTACAGCAGCGTATAAATCACACCGCATACAATCTCATCGTCACCAAGCTCAAGAAGCACGAAGCACTGCCGCAAGACCTGAGCCCCGACGAGCGATACAATGACGAAGATGAAGATCAATATCCGACCGAGATCTCAACGAAGAAGCTTGCAGTCAACCAGCAACATCTCAAGAATGCCTGGGAAGCGAGTCAAAAGTCGACGAAAGAAGACTGGATCGAATGGATGCGACGATTCTCGGTCGAGCTACTGCGCGAGAGTCCGCAGCAAGCGTTGAGAGCCTGCACTAATCTGGCTGGCGTGTACCCTTCGCTTGCTCGCTCTCTCTTCAATTCCGCTTTCGTCAGCTGTTGGACAGAGCTTTATGATCAGTATCAAGAGGAGCTTGTGCGAGCTATCGAGACTGCTTTGACGAGTCCTAACATCCCTCCAGAGATTTTGCAGACTCTGCTTAATCTAGCTGAATTCATGGAGCACGATGACAAGGCGTTGCCAATCGATGTTCGAACACTCGGAATGTACGCGGGCAAGTGTCATGCTTTCGCCAAAGCGCTGCACTACAAGGAGCTCGAATTCAATGCTGAGCAGAATGCCAGTGCTGTGGAGGCGCTTATCTCAATCAACAATCAGCTACAGCAAACTGATGCAGCTTTTGGTATCTTGAAGAAAGCTCAAGGCTACAATGATGTAGACCTCAAGGAGACTTGGTACGAGAAACTTCAACGATGGGACGAAGCGTTGATGGCTTACCAGGAGCGCGAAGAACGCGAGATGGCCAACGAGGACAAGGTCTCGTTTGAAGTGGTCATGGGTAAGATGAGATGTCTCCACGCTCTCGGTGAATGGGATACTCTGTCCCAGATCGCGTACGATCGCTGGGTCATCGCAAACAGCGACGAACGCCGGAAGATAGCGCCCCTGGCGGCGGCCGCTGCATGGGGCATGGGCCTGTGGGACATCATGGACGAATACCTCGGAGTGATGAAGCAGAACACTCCCGATCGTAGTTTCTTTGGAGCCATTCTGTCGATTCATCGCAACCACTTTGACGAGGCACACCTCCATATCACCAAGGCAAGGGACGGACTGGACACAGAACTTTCCGCTCTACTTGGTGAAAGCTATACCCGTGCATATAGCGTCATTGTCCGCGTACAGATGCTGGCGGAGCTGGAGGAGATCATTCAATACAAACAGCATTCTCACGACCCCGAAAAGCAAGATCGCATGCGCACCACCTGGACGAAGCGTCTGAGAGGCAACCAGCGCCAAGTCGATGTGTGGCAACGCATGTTGAAAGTCAGGGCACTAGTGATTTCGCCGCAAGAGAACCAGGAGATGTACATTAAGTTTGCGTCCATTTGCCGCAAGGCACAGCGTCCTGGACTTGCCGAGAAGAGTCTGAACAGCCTGCTAAACTTCTCTAGTAGTCAGCATCTTAGCACGTTGGCAGACGGCGACAAGGAAAGCTGGGACATTGTGCATCAAGCTCCTTATCCGGTGCAGTATGCGACTTTCAAATTTCTCTGGAGTAACGATCAGCATGATGCTGCGCTGGGCGCTCTTCGATCCTTTACGAAGACGCTCAAAGATGACTACGAAGGACGGATGGCCGCAGCAGCGCCTCACCTCAATGGGCATCCTGGAAGCGTGCTGAATGGTGTCAACGGCATGAACGGTGTCAATGGAGTCAATGGCATCCATAGTACCGGTCCCTTCGGCGCTGCCAACGCACACCAGATCTCACCCAAAGACAAGGCAGAACTGGACGAATGGCGACTCCTTCTTGCCCGGTGCTACCTTAAGCAGGGAGACTGGCAGGTCAAGTTACATAACGGTGACTGGCAATCAGAACACGTTGCCGATGTCCTTGCGTCTTACCATGCTGCTACAAGATACCACGAATCTTGGTACAAGGCCTGGCATGCCTGGGCGCTGGCCAACTTTGAGGTCGTAACATCGCTTACTTCTGGCGATCGCGAGGCCACCGATGTTCCATCGTACATTGTCACGGAACACGTCGTTCCTGCTGTCAAGGGGTTCTTCAAGAGTATTGCACTTTCCTCCACGAGCTCGCTGCAGGACACGCTTCGCTTGCTGACTCTGTGGTTTGCGCACGGAAACTATCAAGAGGTCACTCAAGCAGTAACGCAAGGCATATCATCAGTCAGCGTTGATACTTGGCTGGAAGTCATACCACAACTCATTGCTCGTATCAATCAGCCAAATCGACTTGTCAAGGAGGGTATCCACAACCTCCTGGTTGATATTGGTCGAGCTCACCCACAGGCACTCGTCTACCCACTCACCGTTAGCATGAAGAGTGATGCAGTTGGACGATCTCGTTCTGCAAGGAGAATCATGGATGCCATGCAGCAGCATTCGCCGAAGCTGGTCGAGCAGGCAGGGTTGGTGAGCCACGAGCTCATCCGTATTGCGGTACTGTGGCACGAACAATGGCACGAGGGCCTCGAGGAAGCGAGTCGACTGTATTTTGGTGACCACAACATTCAGGGGATGCTTGCTACACTGGAACCACTTCACGAAATGCTTCGAAAGGGCCCAGAGACACTCCGTGAAATCTCATTCATCCAATCCTTTGGTCGTGATCTCAACGAGGCTAGAGATTGGTGCGAGGCTTACAAGACCACGAAAGAGATTGGAGATCTTAACCAGGCTTGGGATTTGTACTACGGCGTGTTCAAGCGAATTGCACGACAATTGCCCCAGCTTATGAGTCTGGAGCTTCAGTACGTCTCGCCCGAGCTCAAGAATGCCCACGATTTGGATCTGGCCGTGCCTGGAACGTATGTTGTTGGCAAGCCTGTTGTGCGCATTCAAAGCTTCGAACCTGTTGCTACTGTCATCAGCAGCAAGCAGAGACCTCGCAAACTCGGCCTGAAGGGCAGTGACGGCCTCAAATACGACTTCATGGTCAAAGGACATGAAGATATTCGACAAGATGAGAGAGTCATGCAACTGTTCGGCCTGGTGAACACGCTACTTCAGACCGATACCGAGTGCCTGAAGAGGCATCTCAACATTCAACGATACGCTGCCATTCCTTTGTCGACACAAGCCGGTCTGCTGGGATGGGTGCCCAACTCTGATACCCTACACGTTCTCATCCGCGAGTATCGGGAGTCTAGGAAGATTTTGCTCAATATTGAGCACCGCATCATGCTGCAGATGGCACCCGACTATGATAATCTCACGCTGATGCAGAAAGTGGAGGTCTTCGGATATGCGCTGGACAACACTACTGGACAGGATCTGTACCGTGTTCTCTGGCTCAAGAGTAAATCCTCCGAGGCGTGGCTCGATCGACGAACCAATTACACTCGATCCCTGGCTGTCATGTCCATGGTCGGGTATGTCCTCGGTCTGGGAGATCGTCACCCAAGCAACTTGATGCTAGACCGAGTGACTGGCAAAATCATTCACATCGATTTCGGAGACTGTTTCGAAGTGGCCATGCATCGTGAGAAGTACCCCGAACGTGTGCCATTCCGCTTGACGAGGATGTTGACCTTCGCCATGGAAGTTAGTAACATTGAAGGTTCATACCGCACGACTTGCGAACACGTTATGCGTCTCTTGCGCAGCAATAAGGAATCTCTCATGGCTGTGCTGGAAGCTTTCATCCACGATCCGCTTCTCACATGGCGTCTTGGTACTAGAGACGCCCCATCAGATCCTACATATCAATCTGAGCGCCGTGGATCCATCATGCATAGTGAGAATGGTGCTCCACAGCTCGTCGGCGCTCCCCCACAACATGACCGCCGCCGCGCCTCCGTCATGGGTGGCGACCCTAATGCGCCACCCGCCGGCGATCGTCCTCCCAACTCATCGTATCGTCCCGGCCGTCCTCGCCACGGCTCCATTGTGCCGGGCATGAATGGCTACCCGGCGCAAGATCCAATGGAGAAGGAAGTCCAGAACGCGCGTGCTTTGCAGGTTTTGGCCCGTGTCAAGGAGAAATTGACTGGAAGGGATTTCAAAAAGGAACAGGAGTTGACGATTGAGGATCAGGTGGATCGTTTGTTGGCTGAGGCTACGAATTTGGAGAATTTGTGTCAGCATTATATTGGGTGGTGTTCGTTCTGGTGAGACTGGTACGAGAAGAAGAGCATTCATAACTTGACGAAGCGATATGAGCGAATTTTACTATTGCATAGTCATAAGTGAAGACGAATCGTGCGAGTGTGGGCCATTCGCCAGATGAGCACTCATACGAACGAGAAATGATTGTCCTCCCTTCCGGTCAGAAAGGCTCGCACTGCAGTCTCAGCGCCCGTCTTCTCTTGCAGGCGCCGCTTCAGTCTCCGAAGCACTTTCTCAGGGATCGTGGTTTTGCATATCAACAGTCGCGGATCCTCGCTCCGGTGGTGTCGGATGACCTTTGCGTTGAGTCCGGCTTCTGGTTGACCGATCGAGTACCGTTTCCCGTGCACCAGCGTCCATGGTCCCGCCCCCCAACTTGCAGCTTCAAGCTCCGATACATGGTATTTCAAATGAACCTCCGTTTCCAACAAAACTAGACGACGACTCCAATGAGGATCCGTGCGACGACATCCTTGTCCTGCTACCTCGAGGCAGGACATCGTGAAGTAGGCGAAAGAAGCACCATGTCCTGTGTCTTTTAGAGCTTTCGTCCATAAATGGTCTCTTCGAGCCTCGAATTTGATGCACTGTGGAAGCTCAGCTGGCCGTGCAGACACCAGAGCTACCACAAAATGTTCACCCGCGTCGTCGATTCCCGTGTTGCGGCAATGACTTCTGCGGCAAGGCTACACCACGCCTGGTAGCATTGAGGGTGCTGAGTGCTCAAGTCAACAAGGAATGCCCAGAGATTTCCTGTCTGAAGTTGCGAGATGAGGTTGAGAGGGCCATAAAGTTCCGACCAGCCTGCAGGTCGCGTGATCCTTCTCGAAAGGAATATTGGAATCAGTTCTGCGAGGAGATCGCGAATGCGTACCCGTTTCAGCAGGCCTGAACAAAAGCTAACCTGCAGTCCCAGTGGAGCCTCAAGGAATGCTAGGACTTGCACGGCTTGTCCAAGATTGTCAGTGTAGTAATTCTTCAACGTAGCTCCATGATGCTTCGCCCAGGTAGCGTTGACAGTGAGCAAGGCGTATTGCCCGCCTTGAAATCCAACTTCTTTTCCTTGATGCTCCCAGTATGCATCGCTAGTGCCAAGAGGATCCCTGAAACCCTGACTACGATCGAAGCACATTGCATCTGGCGTAATGCAGTTGGCATTGACGTCCACACGAGCGCCAATCCGAAGCATTTGTTTCATGTCCAAGGAGGGAGACGTCCAAATGGAATCACCTGGAAGTCCAGGAGCCCAGTGACAAAGTTTGTCATCGACTGCTGTCAACGTACCCCCACCGAATTGAACTCCTTGAATGCTGACCGGGCCATTGCTCGCAGACTTTAGTATAAGATGACCAGGGCCAAAAGTGTCGACAACATCCTCCAACGTGACTAGAACATCAAGGGGTCCCATTGCGTTCTGATAGCATGGACCAAACACCATCATAGGAGCTTTGAGCATTGGGCCCATGCAGCTGAGTTCTCTCCCATGCACTTCGATGTAGTGGCTGACACCTACTTTCTCAGCGAGCCCTAGTAAGTACACCGCATCCAGCTTGTGCTCCAGAAAGAACAGGTCCAGAGGACCTGTATGTGCGCACGAATACGACACAAATGCCAAAGACAAAAACTGCGCGGCTAGCGCGCATTCATGGTCCCAGTCTTCGTTAGAACTTCCTGCTAGGACGCCTGGAATCTTACTTGTGATCCGGTGGGCTGTCTGTATTGCAGGAAGGATGCGCCTGCCAGCCAGAAAACCCACTTTCCCTCTCGCGCCACTGTGTCTAGGAAGGAGCTAAGAAGGTTTACTACATAGCAAGCTTGCACTTTCTCCATTACTACAGAAGTTTCTTTAGCTCCGTGCTCTGCTTGCCCTGCCGGCGGCAATTACAACATACTCCTCAATTTGTTCTCCTGTAAACTAATACATCGGTACGGATACCGTTCGGTTGAAACAGGCCTTTTAATTTTTGCCTCTACTCCACATCTTATTACACTCCGCTCGCAGCTCATCTGAGATCCTCAAACTCGACTGCATGCTATCCTCAACTAAAACAGCAGAGACATGCTCCTAACAAAACTCCGCAATTAAAGCCCTCCAAACAAGTCCAATTGTAACCTTTCTTCGTCTTCACATTGCGTTGCTCGCCGTCCGATCGATCGCTCTGATCATGTTCTGGATATCTGGTTGTGAGATCCGAGATACTGCCTTTTGATGGAGATCCATACTTCATACTCTCGAGCGGGATGTCGGAATTGCTCTTGTTGTTCGAGAGTTTCGTATGCGATGATGATGCCATGTTCGTCTGGTATAGCTTCTTTGACGATTTGTTGCTTTTTCTTGACCAAGTTCTGTTGACCTTGGATCCTCGAAGTTATCAATTGATCTTTCAGTGTTATGCAAATCAATTTTGCAAGTAGGAGCTTCGATTCCGATGCGATTGTTTCTGCAGATGAACGAATATTTGTCTTCTTGACTATCTCCTTCTGCCCTCGTTCTTGCCGACTGGCTACGACCATCTTTTATCAACACTATCGCAAGGACGATCATCGTCATCGTCGTCACCCTCACCCTTCCTCCAACAATAGCATTGCCTTTTACACTTTGCATAAACTTTCACCTCAGCCACTATGCTTTGCACAATTCGCCCAAAAGCCAAGCCCCTAGCTCTACTAAGATACACAGCCACTTCCTTCAGGCAACGACATAAAATCTGCCTCAATGTGGACAAAAATCGACAGAGACCAACTCAAATCTCCTCACAAGCTGCGCCATTCATCATATACCACCAGTCATCACATCCAGGCAACCAAATAATTTCCCTAAATTCCCAAACCTCAGCCCCTACCCCCAACGCCCAGCCAATGCCCAGACCCCAGGACATCACCTCGACACGCGAACTTCGCCTCCAATCCTTCTCTTACCAAGCGAACCCAATCGAACTTGAAGGTGCATGCAATGGGTGCAGACGATGCAATGTAATGCACATGCAAATGCAGCCAAGACATTCAGCTGAAGAAGGAGAAGGAACGACATCAGTGTTCTAGAACGAATTCATCAGCCCTCAGCTTGGCAATAATTTGTGCGTACGCTCGCGAGCTCGTGTTGCAGGCAGCATTGTAGATACGTTCGTTCGATCTCATCAGGTCGAGTGATGTGAGGCGCGGAACATCGTGCAAGACACAACCAGCGATCCGCAAAAGGAAAATGTAAAAGCCAGAAGGGCGTAGGGCGTGAGCGAAAAGCGTAAGTTTCATCAACAGACAACTAGCGGATAGCGGGAGGTTCTGTTCTTTCAACGTCAGGCCTTCTCTCCTCCTCTTCATCATCATCATCGTCAAGTCGCAACTCAGCGTTTTCCCGCACCCCTAGCCCGCTATGCCCAGAAGACTAGTCCTATCTCCCACCCAGTCGACATATTGACAAAAAAATATACAAAAGCTCAAATCTGTAAAATGCGAATATGCAGCAACAACAACAAACACATATCCTCTAGATGACAGTCCTCACACCAGCCTTGGCATAATCCATGAAACCCTTCTTTTTCTTCTCATTCTGGATCTCCTGGATACTCGCTCGGCGATGTTCATCCGTAACATCCACACCAGAGATCATGTGCTTTTGGTCCTCTCGCATACCGCTGTAGATGTCGACATCCTTGAGGGCGACCCACATGCGACGATGTGAAGGGTACACGAACCAGCTGTAGACTTTCCAGATGATGTAAAGTCCAACGAGGAAGGGCCCGGCGAGGTAAGCGGAGAAAAAGCCCTCAGCGGTGAGGGGCGTGCCGCCGACGGGGTAAAGCGCGACGTAGAATTGTGCAACGAGAGCCAGGACGTTGACCAACAGGCCGACGTACGAGCCCCAGACGCCGAAGACTGCTTTGAAGGGCAGTTCGTCGAGCGAGTGGCCATTGAGCTTCCTGTAAGTCTATTAGCAACCCAATGTCGCCTCAAGGGGCTTTGGAGAGTTGTTTTTCCAAACTTACCAAGCAGCGCGGAAGCGAATGTGAGCAAGACAAACACTGCCGTAGATGAACAGGATCGAGAGACCGGACAACGCCAGCAGCCAGCCGAAAATGTCACCTCCATTTGGTGCCAAGTTGATGAAAGCCAGGCAGCCGAAGAGCAACTGCATGATTGTGACCATGAGCGGACGACCGGCTTTGTCGACGTAAGCGAACAGCTTAGGAGCCATGCCTGCGAAAATTTCAGCAAATGAATACCAACTAGTCCGTTCAGCTCGATACATACCGTTTGCGGCCAGAGCTTGGATTGTACGAGTAGAGCCAAAGGTGCACGAGTTGGCGACACTCATCACAGCAATCAGAATGACGGCGTTGAAGATACTCGGGAGGACCTTGATGCCAGCAAGCTGGATGGCAATGACGAAAGGAGAGCGACGCGACTCCGAGCCCTCATCCTGATAAGCTGGAGTATCGGTGGGGACGATGAGGCCAATGAGGAGGAGGTTCAGGAGGTAGAAAATGGCAATACGCCATACGACCTGCTTGGAAGCACGTGGGATCTCCTTCTTAGGGTTCTTCGCCTCGGCGGCAGCTAGCCCAGTAAGCTCGGTGCCAGTGTAGGCGAATGCAGCGGTGACAAAGACACTGCAGAAACCGTGGAAGCCGTTCAGGAAGGGGTTGTAGGGGGCGTTCCTAACAATTCGTTAATGGGATGTTTTGGGACTGGCAATCGGAGAGCTCACCAGTAGCGACCGCCAATGTAACCTCTGTCGTCAGTTGGAACTCCGCCAACATTGATGATGATGCCCAAGATGATGAAACCAGAACAGGCCAAGATCTTGATGATGGACAGAACGAATTCGACCTAGAACATGTCAATGACAGCGCAACAAAAATGCGTTGCAAGAAAGGGAACCCACCTCTCCGTATCCCCTCACGCCAAAGAACTGGATGGCAACCAAAGCAAGGAGCAGAGGCACGATCCAAGCACTGTTATTGATACCCTGCGAGCCCTCCCAGAAGTGAATGATGTTGCAGGCTGCAGAAATCTCGAAAGGCAGAACGGTCAACCAACTGATAGCGTACTGCCAGGAGCAGGCGAAACCCCACGAAGGATCGACGAATCGGGTAATGTAGACGGTGAAGGCGCCATTGACGGGATACAGGACGGCCATCTCAGCGAGAGCCTGCATCATGAGGTAAATACTGCCACCGATGAGGGCGAAACCGATGAGCACCGAGGCAGGACCACCTGACTGGAATGCGCCACCCGAACCGATGAACAGACCGGCTCCAATGGCACCGCCGCTGTGGAACACTCGTTGTCAGCGCAAGGGAGATTTTAGAACATTGCCGTGGACGTGGGTGAAACTCACATGGCAATCATTTGCATGTGTCTGCCCTTGAGATCTCGGTGGAGTGCTCTCTGGTCAGCGTTGACCATGGCGACATCATTGCCATCGGTGCTGAGTTGTCGGCCGCGCGCATGGTCGCTGAGGGAGGCGCGTTTGGGGGCATCGCCGAAAGACTTGCCGCCGAACTCGACGTCGTCGTCGTGTGCCATCGTGGTCGGCGTGAAAGTGTCTCGTGAGGCGGCGGACCAGAAGACAAAGGTGATGTGTGAGAGAAGAAGGAACAGGGAACAGGGAAGGAGGGAGGGGGAGGTTTGGTCTGAGGAAAGCGGCGATCAAAGAAAGCGGGCAGGAATGCAGTTCATAAACGACGACTAAGGCCGATGCGCCACACTCGGCATAGTGTTATCGCGGCGAGCAGAGCAGAGGGTATGGAAGGAAGGTGCTAAGTCGGTCGCGCCACGAGACCTGGCCAAGCGGCGTCAAGAAGCACAAGCTGTACGGGCGCGTGGCTTATCTAACCGAAAAGCCTTTGCCTACGAAGCAGAAGGTTTAGCCAGCGGCCAAGGCTTGGTCGCGGCCTTGGACATGTTGTACAGCGCTGTGCAGCGCAGTGCTGATTTCGCGGACTCGCGGCGCCGTCGAATGGACGCGCGCGCTGGGGGAGAGCACGAGCAGCAGGATTGCGGGGCAGCGCGGCGCGAAGGCTGTTTTCGGTGCAGACAGCCGGGGCTGGAATGGGCGCGCACAGCTGGATACACCGCGTGGTTCGGTGGCAGGATGGCGAGGTGGCATTGCAGCAGCTGCCACTACTGCAGCGCTTGGTATCGCTGACCACTCTCGGTCGTCGATGTGCTTGTGGGTGTCTTCTTCCGCCCTTCCATGCGTCTTCCACGCCGCACGATAGGCGAGTCCGGCGTGGCGAGGGTCCGGTCTCCAGCACTGTCGCACGATCAGGGACAAAGACCGCGAGCCAGTCAGGTATTCGTGAGTGGTGATACGAGCGATGCTGTGTGCTGCCCATTCTCATCACTCATGATTGTCGCATGTTCCCTCGTGGCAGCCCGCCGCGTTCATCTCACCTCGACGGGACTCCCACATCACTCACCGCGCCGCCATCTCGCTCCAGCACGCGATGCGGTACGAGAAAGAGCAGATCCTCCGTCTTCTCACCTGCCTAATCCGCACCTGATCGCTTCCTGAAGGAGTCTCAGCCAAGCCTCTCCTGACCAACAACTCGTTGTCTGCAATCTTGACCATCAGCATTGGCATGCAGACCATCGGATGCTGACCTTCTTCCGTTTGCGAGCAGCGCGCATCCGAGATGGCAGCGCATGTCCGAAATGACGGCACAATAGAAAAGTGTTGATGAAAGCGATAGCAGAGATATGCAAAAGACGCGAACACGAACGCCGACGAATCCGATTTGTAACGACAACTGCGTTTCCCCAGAATCACGGCCCACGCGTTCGGTGTCGGTGTCGTCCCGTCCAAGCCGACAAGCGCTAGCGTGACTAAGCCATGCCACTTCAATGCCCAGACTCACGGCGCCAAAGTCTCGCTGCTTCTTGTTGCAACT
>JAASLG010000243.1:0-30042 GCA_013365235.1 Cercospora sesami | reverse complement strand
GGGCATTACTGCCCTCCACGTCAAGATCCGGGCTACCGGTGGTAAGTTTGAACGTAATCAAACTGGATGCACGAACAGGATCGCTAAAAATCGACCCAGGCAACGGCACCAAGACCCCAGGTCCAGGTGCTCAGTCTGCTCTCCGTGCCCTCGCCCGTTCCGGCATGAAGATTGGCCGCATCGAGGATGTCACCCCTACCCCATCCGACTCTACTAGGAGAAAGGGTGGTCGCCGTGGTCGTCGTCTGTGAGCGCTTTGCATATTGTTTGCAAGTGATCTCGCGGCACTTGTATGGGACATGGCTACGAGCATCACGAACAGAAAAAGGCCCATTTGCTGGATGTGACGCTATCGCGGAGGACGGCATTAATCGCCTGGTCTCCATGTGTGATTTCAATAGTCACGCATTATGAAAGCAATACCTGATTCTGGCGAACACACTCGCGACTTCTCACTCTCCTTCCCTTATCTCGACCTTACTGCAACTTGAAAGCTATGCACGGAGCAAGAACCCGCATGCAGCTAGAAATGTTCCAAACACAAAACGCAATGCTGACATTATCTCAGCCTCTACATTCCAGCCAAACAAGCACGCGCGACCACCAGAGTAAACATCAAGAGCAGATTTCGCCCAGATCAATTCATGTATCTTTCATATTGCCATTACGAGCGCGATGCCTTAACTTCTTGGTTCTTCAACCTCATCAATCTCTCAACTTCTCGACCTTTCGACTCTCGTTAAGCCCAATGTACCCTTTTCCCATGACTCGCCCGACGTCTGGACCGGCTGCTCTCCCTCAAAGACACAAACAAGTCAGCATACACGCACACTTACAATTCTCACAAACATAAAAGAGGATCACAACTTACCCAACCATCCCCAAACTCTCCATCTCCCTTCCCACACCCCACAAGTACAACTTCCTGCCACACTTGGGACATCTCGCACTGGTGACATCTGACCAGTTCGGATGCGTATCCCGAGAGAAGGAAGTTTTGGCGATGGGTTCACGACCTGTAAAGCGGACTCCGTAGGTTCGACACCTGGGAGTGAAGCCTCGACCTGGGTTGGCAGGACAGCGGGTTTGAATGTTGCCTGTGTAGCCGCAGCGGCAGGGGACGGAGTAGATGAGACACATTTTGGTCTCTGCTTGTTTCGGGGGCTCCTGAGATAGGAGCGGGAGGAGAAGAGGTACGGGTAGAGGTAGGATGTGTTCTCTTGTGAGTATTGCTGAGGAGTCGTAGCTTGCCAAAATGGGTTTCTTGAGAAGATTTGCCTGGGTGGACTGGCTGTGAACTGATCCGGATGTGTTGTCTCTTCTCTTTCTCAGAGCGATGGTGGCGATTGAAGATCGGGGAATCAGGCGAGAGGATACGATACTTGTATCACGCTGCGTGTTGTCTTTGACCGTGTACCATACGTCCAGCGGCGAAGCCGCAGCCACAGATGGACATATGGAAAATGTCTTGGGCATGGCCTGCTTTTAACATGGTATGTATCCTGAAACTGTTTGTCAGATGGAACACTGTGGTGAATGATGGTTGAACTCATAGCTTGTGAGGATTCGAACCTGCTTCTTGTGATAAGTGCAGTGAATTGAGAATCAGGAGTCGGAAGACGAGAGCATGTGATGGAACTCGACTATGCTTAATGGAGGGTACGCATCATACCACTCTGGAGATCATATGCTACTGGTATGGAGACGGGGTGGTCAATGAAAGCATCTGCTGCTGTATTGCGCATGTGTACATCCCAATCTCTCCCCTGACTCACGCATACCAAGGGGAGGAGTGAGAGATGACCACGTGAACGAACACATGCTGAACTCATGTGCTTTCCTCACCTCCACACACTCCCATGTGCGTGTCTTACTCGACATTGATCTCTAGGAGACAGTCACCTCTGCATTTCCAGCACTGTTGTATCCTTCCGTAGCGAAGATCTGTCTCATTCACCAGTCGTCAGCCACAAGTTCTACACGACCCCATGATCCAAATACCACGAAATATGGCATGAGCAACTCACCTGATAATCATGCGTACCCAGCTGCATACCAGCCGCTTGCCATGCCTCGAAATGCGCACCTACATCCACAGATCCACTGGACCTCTTACTCTGCCTGACAGAAATATACTGCTGAAATGTCTGCGTCCCATCGATGGAAGGGGCATTTGTGCGAGTATTCTGACAGATCTGGTAAGAGGAGCTGTCGATAGTGACAGAACCTTTGGGCTGAGGAGAAGAGGCGCAAGGGTTGTATTCTCCGATGTTTTCGAGAATGTAGTACTCGACCAGAGGGCTACGGGTCCAGCCGTAGACAGTCAAGTAAGCGTTGCCGTTGTTTTGCGGATTGAAAGTGGCGTCGAAAGAGATGGTTCTAGGCTCGTGTCAGCCATCTTCTCTGCCAATTTTCTATGACTTGCGGTCCGTGGAGGGGATGTTACCTTGCAGATCCAGTCTGATATCCCTTACCGCCAACGAAATTTCCACTGCCAGACCATTCGACGCTAAAGGAGCCTCCGGCGCCATTATTGTAGACATGGTTGCCGCTGCCGTCGCTCCACCAGCTGTAGTACCAGCCATTGTTCGTCCCTGTGCCGGATGGGATGCCTTGCCGCTTGAAGATGAGTGGAACGTTGGTGTCTGTGGCGTTGACGGATTCGTTAGCATCGAACGTGGAGTCGACTGGCATGGCTAAGCTGCCAAGGGCAGCAGAGACCGCGAGTGCAATGCTGGAGAATGAAAGCATCTTGTCGTAATTTGAATCTCAGTGAGTGCTGCCTGCCTGGTTGCTCGCTCGTGATCCCGAAGCTGAATAGCTCACGATGTAGTGTAGCCTGACTGCTCTTATATATATCTTTGCCTCCTCTATAGTGGCTCGCTGTACGATCTGGCTCCTAGAAAGACTATCTCGCGGACGAAACGCATCTGGTAAACTCCCCTGGCCAGAATATAAGTGGTGTGGCTTTTCGATCATTATGCAGCAGCTTTGCAGGCAGCATGTGGGTGGTCATCTTGATGTGGCCTATCACATTAGCCATTTAATCTCCTGCTTGTCCAAAACCCGTTGCACAACAATTGAGCCCAGATGTTTGCTTGTGGTCGCCGTGCCGGATTGCGAGGACGTAGCAGGAAGTGGGTGTAGTTGCGCTCTTGGCGAACTCGGCTCTTTCTATGCCATACAGCTCGCTTGTCAGCTGAAACAACATAGGCTCAGTGCGACCCACATGATGAGTTCTCCACCATCTGCTTGGGCACGCAGTGGCTGCTGTTTTCTGGGTGCCGGTTGCTCTCGAAAAGGTTGCGGCCTCGACCAGAAAGACCCTTGTTGCAGAAATAGAAAAGGTGGAAATGTTTGCATGTTAGCTTTGAACGTTGATTTATAATAATACATCGTCTAGCAGTTGCGACCACCAGTAACGCTGATCGTCTGGCCTGTCACGTAGCTGAAAAGCGGACTGCACACAGCCATGACTGCGCTTGCAGCTTCAGTGGCTGTTCCGGGTCTTCGCAGAGGAATGTCTGAGTGAGCCGCTGAGCCAGCAGCATCCTTTTGCTTTTGCGGAATGCCGAGGGCAACCTTCTCTCCATCTGGAGTTGTCACGAACGCTCCCTCCTCTTTAGCCGCAGTAAGACGGGTCATGATGTGACCGAAAGCGATGGTATTGCAGCGGACGCCGAAGTTTGGACCCCACTCCTTTGCGATGGCTTTGGTCAAGCCCGTGACACCAGCCTTTGCGAATGCGTAGTTGGCTTGCCCAGCATTGCCGTGGATGCCAGAAGTCGACGAGATGTTGACGATGCTGCGTGGCTCGCCATCCTTGACACGGAAGTATGGGGCAGCAGTTCGGATGAGCTTGAATGGAGCTGTACCGTGCAGGTTCACAATTGTGTCCCATTGCTTGTCCGTTGTCTTGTGGATCACACCGTCCCATGTGAATCCGGCATTGTTGATGATGATGTGGATCTTTCCTCCGCCAAAATCAGCCGACTTCTTCACAAGCTCCTTGATGTAATCGTCGCTGAGGATATCGCCGGGTACATTGATCGCTCGTCCACCGCTCTTGTTGATCGCATCGGCTACTGCTTGTCCCTTCTCTGCCATACTCGTCAGCTGTACCATCACATGCCTGGACCTTCGAAGTACGAACTGCCGTCAATGTCTGAAACGACAACATTTGCTCCCTCGTTTGCAAAGAGTCTCGCGGCTTCGGCTCCGATACCTTGGCCAGAACCTGTGATAATTGCGGTCCTGGACTAGAGTCAGACTCTGTTCAGACGGAGACATTCAAACAATGCCTTTGATTAACTACACTTACTGTCCCTTGAACATGCCACTGGGGTAGTTAAGTTGGGGTGCCATTTTTGCTGTATATTGTCGAGGTGTATGCGGAGAGGATGAAGGAGCAGGCAGAGTGGGAAATGGTCTTACCGGCAAAGGCTACATATTCTACACGCACTCGGTACAGCTCGTCTCGCGTGGGTTGACAGCTGCAGAACAACCTCGGTCGTCGGTGATGACGGAAATGTCGAGCAATGTCCGAGCTTGTTGGATGCCTTGCAAAGTCAGGCACGAAGGAAGGTCTTGGCGGTCTGCTTACCTTCAGCTGAGCTGACATTCGTCCTCGACACGATTCCCACTTTAGCCATGGCTCCTTTGATGAACGACGATGGGCCGTCTGACGAGCCAGCAGCTTCTTCAGCGAAACCGCGGCTTCTCATCATCGGTGCAGGCAGCCGAGGAAATGGCTACGCCAGAGCAGTCGTCGACTCCGGCCTGGGCGTCGTGGCGGCGGTAGCTGAGCCAGTTGAGTTCAAACGGAAACTCCTCGGATCACGATTCATTTGGCCTGGTGCGGATGCCACGCCGGAGCAAGAGTTCGCTGGCTGGAAACAGTACATCAAGTACGAGCAACAGCGACGGAAGGACGAGGCTGCTGGCGTTCCTGTCCCTCCTGGTGTTGATGGAGTCTTCATCTGTGTCCACGATGAGCATCATATCGAAGTCCTAACAGCGATTGCCCCTCTCGGCCTGCACATTATGGCTGAGAAGCCGCTGGCAACTACCTTGGCAGACTGTCTGAAGATTGAAAGATCGATTCGCGCTGCAGAGGAACGCATTTTTGCAATTGGCCATGTGCTGCGATACAGCCCGCACAACATGCTCCTCCGCCATCTTGTTCGTGAAAAGCGGATCATTGGCGATATCTTGTCAATCGAGCATACGGAGCCTGTTGGCTGGTGGCACTTCAGTCACTCGTACGTGCGTGGCCATTGGCGAAAGGAATCAACAACCGCACCTAGTCTACTGACGAAAAGCTGTCATGACATTGACTTCATTCTGTGGATGCTGTGTTCACCCCTTCCGAACAGCACAGAGTCGACCCATCTTCCAGCTCGATTGAGCTCGTCTGGCTCGCTAAAGCAGTACAGGCGTTCACAGAAGCCAAAAGAGGCCGGCGAAGCTACGAACTGTGTCTCATGCCCAATTCGAGATGCGTGCAAATACTCTGCTGTCCGAATCTATCACGATAGACACCTTGCTAAAGGCAACGCGAAGTGGCCTGTAGAAATTGCTAATCCAGAAGTTGAACATATTCTCACGACGAAAGGCGCCGAAAGCGCAAAGCAAGCTCTTTTGGAAACCCTCAGAGAAGACTACGATGCGAAAAGCACACCACTTACAGATATTGAAGGCAGGTCCTGGTACGGCAGGTGCGTTTGGGAGAGTGACAACGATGTTTGCGATGATCAGTATGTGACAATCGAATGGGATGACCACTCACCTGGTCTTGGAGCCAAGACAGCCTCTTTCCACATGATTGCTCAGTCTCTGGCTCAATGCGAACGCAGGGGACGGATTTACGGCACGTCTGGAGAGATCGCATATGACAGCAAAAGGATCACAGTTCACGACTTTACGAGTGACACGACAGAAACGTACAATCCAGAAGTGCCGAAGAATTCGCACCATGGAGGCGGAGATGATGGCCTGACGCAGCAGTTCCTGAAGGCCATCATCGCGACTGAGAGCGAATCGATGAGCGTCGCAGCAGCTCAGGTGGAGTACCTTGGTTGTACAATGGAAGAAATCATACGTTCGCATGCGGCCGTTTTCGCGGCGGAAGAGGCACGGAGAGAGCGTACAATCGTCGATTGGCAGCAGTGGTGGCAGCGGAACGTGTCGGGAACAGCGCCCAGTAGTGCTTCTTGAGCCCGGATACGGCGTACTCTTCTCTCACAGGCAAGCACCGATCATTGTCAGGCGTACGGCATTGACGGAGTTGGCACCGACCACATATGACATAAGTTGACCTCACTCAGATCCTGGCACAGGCTAGCCGCTTTGGCACAAGGGCAGTGCTGCCGCGCGTGCTTTTCTCAACCTCACTTCAATTCAGTCACGGCACTACATGGCCCTCCCGCATGCACTGAATCAGTACGGGAATTGGATGCGAAACTTCGGTCCACTCGTTATCCTTCACGTCCGCATGCGCATTCTGCCGAGCGAAATCGCAATGCTGAGGATGAGGAAAATTCTTAGTAACGTGTTCCACAGATATGATCTCATAGTCATCTTCACGTCGTCAGCTCATGTTTTGCAACACGAAGTCGGATGCAAACACTTCCCAGGCAGAATCTTTGACGTAGAACTTGTTGCGCAGTCAGTCTGAAGAATACCTGATCGGCACACATGTAATCAGCACTTTGCTCCAAGACGACGTGATGGGAACGACCATGTCACACATTGCTGCAATAACGGAACTGTTCAAAGAATCCACCAACAGCACCGAAATAGTAAGACTGCAGGCATCGAAGACTGGCGCGTTGGGGTACTGTAGCGTGGTTCCTCACCAGCCGGGCTTGCGCCATTTCCATCAATTTCTTGCCTCTTTTGTCGGGAGTGATGTGTTACTGCGCTAGACTGACACTCGTCACAAGGATCACCTGCAAGGTACAGAGCCTCACAGCTCATTTCAATTGGCTCTTTGTCCTTCATTCCTGGCGCCGTCCCCGAGCTGGCAAAAAGGACGTGGAGAAACATCAGCGACGCGCAGAGAAACGCCCGATTCCCCTGATGCGACTCCCGCCACGGGAGCAGATGCACGATCCAAGTGCTTGCGTGTCTAATGGACTTCGACGGTTTCTGTGCGGTCTTTTCCGGTTTCCTTCGATGGGCGGATCATGAAGATGTCATTCAAGCAACGCATCATGACTTGATCAGGGACGCTGTCTAGGGCGGTGTCGCTGCATGCCTGGTCCATATAAACAGTGCCATCCAAGTGTCCGAAAGTATCGAGCATCTCATCCTATGCGGACTTTCACCACCTGTCCATCACTCTCTTAAGATTGTTCTAATCATTAATCGTCTTTCGCTCTTATAATGACCACATTCTTCCTCACAGCCGGCCTTGTGGCTGGTGCAGCTGGCGCAGTCCTTCCTCGACAGGACAACGGCCAGTGCCAGTTCCAGCTCACAGCTGCGGGCGGCGCCTCTGGTACAGTCGGACAGCTTGATGATGGACAAAACCGCATCGGTGGCAGCTTCCAAGCTGCGACCTACTCTCTTGAAAATGGAGCTATCAGGGACTCCAAAAACAGAGGCTGTATCCTGACTCCTCCAACATCCCAATTCCAGTGTGACGAGGGCGCCACGCCAACTTCGGGGTTTTCGATCGGTGAAGGCGGCGAAGTGCAGTTCAATGGCGACACTAAGTTCTTCGCTTGTGGCGCTACGACCGAAGACAAGGAATGGAACATTTACACTACTCCAGTCGAGGGCCAAGAAGACTGTGTTGAGATCACGTTGAGCACCGGCGGACAATGCAGCGGCTCTGACTATGGTGGCGCTGCTTCTACCGGCGTAGCATCATCGGCTGGGACAGCTGCCACGACAAAGGTCGAGTCTACGCCTGTGGTGCCTGTCGTGTCAACTTCGGCCGGCCAGCCATCTGCTCCTGCATACGGTGCACCTTCGTCTGCTCCGGCATATGGTGCTCCTTCATCAGCTCCTGCATACGGTGCTCCCTCTTCTGTGGCCTCGCAACAGACTTCTGCACCAAAACAGACCATTCCAGCTTCGATCGAAACTCCACCAGCATATCCAGTGAATACCCAGCCAGCCTCAGAGCAGACACAGACAGCATCACTAGAGACACCCCCGGCATACCCAGTGCCATACAACTCTGCGCCTGCAGCACAGCCATCGACCGTTGCGGAGGGCAAGCCATCTACTCTGATCCAGAAGACTACTGCTAAGGAGTTCATCCCCGCATACACACCGGTGGCTTCCAGCAAGCGGGAGACCAAGACTGTGGAGGGTTCCTTCCCAGCATACACGCCAGTGAAGCCAGGCAAGGAGACCAAGACAGTGGAGACCACTGTCAAGACGTCCATTCCTGCATACACTCCAATCGCCTCTGCCAAGCAAGAGACCGATACTGTCGAGTCCACTGTGGAGCAGACAACTCAGAGTGCGCCAGCTCAGTACCCGACAGGCGGAGAGCAACCAGCCGAGAGCACTTACGTCCAGACCTCTCAGGCTCAAACCACACCGGCTCAAAGCGCTCCAGCTGAGACTCAGCCAGCCCCATCGAACACTCAGCCCTCCGCCAGCGGAGGCAGTGCGTGCGCAGCCGATCTGTCTGGCGCCTACGAAACTCCACACCTAATTATTCCTGTCTCCTCGGAAGAAAGCTCCAAGGCCTTCGGCACACAATACAACGCTACCATCTCATCTTCCAAGTCTACAATCTTCAGCTTCGACATCCCGGCTGATTACTCCGAGAAGACATGCTCTGTTGTCTTCCTCTTCCCCAAGCAGGAGGACCTTGAGACATCCGCCTTCACATTCAATGGCCAAGGTAGCATTAACTTCTCCGAGCTGAGCGCTGGTGTGACTGAGAAGACGAGCAAGGACACCGCCCCAAGCAAGAAGCAGGACTTGGGCAAGGTGGAGAACGTTCAGCCTGGCCAGGAGGGACATGTCATCTCTACCGGCAAGTGCGAGGCTGGTAAGACGATTGCAGTCCAGGCCGAGGCCGCCGGTGGACTGGAGTTGGAGTTCTTCCAGGACTGGAACCCTTCGCCAATCGGTGTTTACGTCACAGCTTGCTAAATCAAGACAGCTTGATGAGGCGTATACAGATCTGATCTGCTCGAGAGGAGCTGGATGAGAGTCGGTGCAACAACTATCGACGAGGAATAATGCTAAGATATAGAAATTCGAGGATGATAAATGCCCAAGTGGAACATGTTATGACAATTGGCAATTGGATACATAGAGTAGGACAGTATTGCTTGTTTGGAGCTCTGACGATCGTTTATGAATTTCCTGCACACAAATAGATCGCAGTATAATGAAGATGCCTCTTCGGCCACTCAATATCTCCCTAACTTTCGATCAACTCTCTCACTCAGTGCGATTGAAAACTCCGACTTCGATGCCCTCTATTTCCGCACAGCTCTATTCTATTGACGGGTCGATACAGGCACGCTTGACATTCCTCGTCGAAGCATGAATAGAGGACCGGTGAAAGATCTTGTCAGCGCGTCATAGGGAGCGGCAATATCGATATATGAGATCCCGTTCCTAAAATTCGACGTGACAATCTTCCTCCGCCTCGTACGTCTGTCCAACATCTGGTGTTCCTTCCGCTACCGGAGAGTGGTCAAGATCTGCGGAGGAAGGAAGCAGCGCCGGTGTAGGCTTGGCAAAGCAAAGTTGGGTCCAGGCGAGGCATTATGTTCGGAAATGCATCCTTTCGTAAGATCGAATTCTGCTTCATCCGCCATATGCCATCCCTTCCATGATCTCATGAGCGTCGCCCTCTTCAATATACGCCGGGTCGTCCATGAATTCGCCAAATATCCAGAGTGTGCCGCTGAACAAAGCTTGTATGAGCCAGAGTAGATTATCCTCGGAGAGACCAGTGAGATAAAGAAGATCTTGTTCGGTGATGAGAGTGGAGGTTGGCATGGCTTGTTGTTGACTTTGTGCCTTGCATGGCAGTGCATGCTTCGGTGGTCGGGAGACAGCGGGAACCTGGAAGGAAGTAAACAGAATGACTAAGCGAGGTACTGGGGGATCGGCAACCTCACTCCGCCACAATATCACTTCTGCGAGAGAAATTTAGCACAATCTAGGGCTACTAGCGAAAAGACAACACCGTCGCTGGCGCAAATCGCCACTGTTGGATCTGCTAATATCTTGTGGCTTCGCGTCCAAAACCGAATCAGCATCAATGTGCCGCTCTTCCACCAGCCGCAAGATTTATTGCACCGCCGCGAGCTGAGGCTTGCGATTGACAGTTTGGTGATGGACATCATCATCGCAACCGGACTTTGAGAAGATCCATCGCTGAAACCTTACACCCAAAGGAAGTGCAATCCGCATGGACCACATACCACCAACACCGCTGATATTTGCCGCCAAGACGATGGGAGTGCCAAAATGTGACCAGTGCAGCATAATAACATGGTCAATGGCAAGTCGATCCCGTAAGTTGAAGGTGATGCTGCAGCGCATCTGCCGTTTAGAGATGGCGTAGGTGGCGACGGTTTCAGTTCTCAGAGACCGCTTTGTGACCGGATCGCCCAGAGGACGGGAATATTCAAAGATCATCTCATGAATTTGCGCGCAGCGTTGCCATTGGTCTTGACGAGACTATACCAACATCCATGAAGGAATGGAGATGCCATTGTGTTTAGCAAATCAGGCGACATGAGGTAGCGGATTAAGGAAATCGCGCATGGACAGCCTGACAGCAATTGCATATATAAGTCCAGGGTCGGACCCGATGAAAGAAGACCATCAACACCAGCACAGTACCATCACCAGCAGCAACAGCTCAATAAGATCACAACATCCTTCCACACAAACTTCTTCGACAAGAATCATCTGAGTACGCATCACCAGATACCGTCGTCTCGCCACTCACTTCCAAACGTCTTCTGACCACCCAGCAGCAAAATGCATTTCACCACCATCTCCATCATCGCCGCTTTGGCAACCACTATTTCTGCTCAATGCTCCTGCGCCAGGAACAATGATGCTGGGCGCTGGATTGACTCCCGGTACTCACCAGCCGATGCTGTCGACACTCTCACGGCCTCAGGACAATGTATCAAGGCAGAGACGCAGGGAAACATCTGCGTCAACGGAGATGCGAGCAAATTCGGATGCCTGAGGCAGTTCGCTCGTCAGGAGCAGAGCTACCACGATGACTGGTTCTTGTGGACTGCGATTCAGTGCGAAGGACTAGACTTGACTTTTACAGCTTAGATGGTGGCGGAGAGCAGAGGCGTAGAGGGAAGATTGAGAGAGAGAAGTGGAGGAGAGGAAAGCGTGGGCGGATGGAGTAGTCGATGTGTACATTCGTTGAGTTAGACAAATACTGGTGGTTTCCATGGGACGCCATGGTACCCTACCACTACATTCTTCCACACTCCAGTATGCTATTATGATAGACTGGGAGCGGGGCAAACTCCAGTCACAAGACATCTCAGGCTGTTCACCGAGGACAAAGCCCGTCACTACAAAGAACCAATCAGACACCGTTCACTCGACGATTCACTGGTTGCAAACTTCGTTCAAGCTTTATTACAACTCCCACACAGCACCATGCTACTCTTCTTTCCAAGCAGTAAGACCGATCAGCATGGCAGGCCTCAACACCAACATCAGGGTGACAAGGGTTTCCGCACGGCCCGCTGCCTCCGCAGAGAGGGCCAACAACTACTGGTTGCTTGTCGCACCAAAAAGCGGCGTCGAAGCAAAACGATACTTGGAATCGAAGGGCATATCATACAAGAAGTCATCAGCTCTCACTAGGATAGTACATCTGTACTATCGAGTGCAACTGGGACTGCTCGTCTTCGACAAGTACTCTCTAACCGAACTCGAGCGTATCTGTATCAGGAGACACCACAAGCTGCCAGACTCTCTCCCAAAGGGCAAAGTCGCCGCTCGAAAAGAGCTAGCGCGGCACCTTGAGGCTCATGACATCAACAACACATTCGACAAATTTCTCGATTTGCCGGCAGAGCTTCGAGTCATGATCTACAAGTGTCACCTGCAGGACCTCGAAGCCAACGCAGAAAATCACAACCACCTGTGGGCCCAGCCACCAATCACCAAAGTCAGCAAATTGATCAGATCGGAGACCCTGGACCTTTTCCACAACACCTGCGATTTCACCTTAAAGTTTCAGCAGGACTGGAATACCATGTATTCGCAAACCTCAACTAACTTCTCCAGTGAATGGTGCCGCATGGACCGGCGTTTCCTCATGATGGGCAGGATCTATCCAATTCGACACTTGCGTGTCTTCGGACAGATGTGGGTGACACCTGAGCAACTCTCCAATTGGCTTATTGTGATTGATGCGAAGACGAAGACTTTCCGCCTGGATCCTGTGGAGTCTATGGATCATCCTTTCGTCTGGGGCGATGTGGGTTTTGAGACTGTGCGGTCGGCGATGGACAAGCGCGTGAAGAAGCTCATTGACGAGTGTCGGGACGAGAGGGGTAGGCTACTGCTGACGAGTGGGGTTAGAGAGGGGATCTTGCGTCTTTACAAGCACAAATGAGCGATGGCATATGGGAGGTGTGGACGAGGATGAGTAATGACATATGAGGGACGTTGATGAACATATTATTGAGTGCATACCTAGCCGTCAGCAACTGAGAGCATCTGTCTTGCGCTACCAACTGCTGCCAATCGAAAAAGACGTTGTCGTTGCTTTTTTTCCATTTTCATAGATCGTGATGTGCACGCGCATGTCAGTCTCTAGCATCGTAGCAGCGCCCTGCATGCCTGCTTCCGCCCACAAAGCGGCTCAGTCACTGGCAATAGCTTTGAAGAGCTTGCCGAAAGGATCAAGCGTTCTCGCTGTGAATGCGTTCTTGATGGATGCATTCTCTTCAACGAAAGCGTTCAATCTACGAGTCATAACTTCTCGCACTTCATTCTCCATCGCCACGCCTCCGAAACGAGCGTTTGCAGCCGGTGAAGACTCCCATCTGGCGCGTACAGAGGTGACAATGTTGCCCTTGGGCTGCAAGTGGATGTAGTAGTCGCAGCCTACCCTGCATTCCTCGCTGATGGAGACATCAAGCTTGCCGACGATGTGAAGCCTGCGAATGCGTTGCAATGCTTCCCTTGAAGCTGTGCGCAGGAATCTCTCAGTTTCGTCGAATTGAAAATGTGGCACGAGTTGCACCCCGGTGGCAGGGTCAGGTATATCCCACTGAAGATCGATGGCCACGTTGAAGGTGGTGTCATTGTACCAGGTGGGAAGCGACTCGGCTCTGATCATCCGGCAAGCCTTCGTCAAGGGAGGTTCTGGCAACAACATGCCTCCGATCTCGTCGTCGCGACACGAGTCCGGAACTGGCTCGCGCTCAGAAGTTCGCTCACAAATGTCTGCGAAGTGGTATTCGTACACCTTCAGTCTGAGCTCTGGCGGAAGCTCCATAAACTGGTCGAATGTTTGCTTTCTGTCCGCTTGTTTCAGAGTCTTGGCATTTGTGGACTTGGATCCCTCGTGGGGTAGGCCACGGGCTTGACAGGAGGTCTCCAGCTGAGCAGAGTCGTAACTACAGTAGTCTGGGCGACCTTGCTGGGCACGCAGGAAGGAACGTTCCAGCGAGACTCGGTTGTCAGGATCTCTGGGAGTGACATTCTTTCTTCGGAGATAAAACTTCATATCAGCCTCAGAGACCGATTTTGGCTCTACCAATTTCCAATAGTCCTTGGCTGGGAATGAGTTCTGGAACCTGCGTTGCGACATGTTGGTCGTGATGTATGTACACCTGTCGTCTCTGAAAATGTGTCGAAGGTGTGAGAATAGCTAGTAAGGAGCTCTGTAGGCTTAGACCGTGTTCGATTCGTGGAGTCAGCGTTCAGTCGTGTGAGATGGCCTGAGAGAATGTAAGGCTGATTGACGCGGGAGTCGTTTGTAGTATATATGAGGCAAATAGCAATTGCATGCACCTCAGTCTGACCAACTTGACCGCCTCATTGATCGCTTCTCAGCGTATTGTCGCATCTGACCGTATGTCCTTAGTGAACCTACCGAGATCCTACCCAAGGACCTGAGGCCGCCTGTGTGGCCACGGTGGCAGAAACCCGCAACGGTGACGATACGCACGGCGCCCATCACTATACAAATCCTTGGGTAGGATCGATCATTCAAAACGCGTCTAGACTGGAAATAGTGAGCAGGGAAGATATTGTGATGGCAGACAATAGCGCGAAGTGGTTGAAGTGAAGGAGAGAAGGAGGTATAAGTGGACCATCGGAGGTCGGAGGTTCGGGTTCGGAAACAGCTCGCTTGCCTTGCCTTTCGTCAACAGCTGTGCCTGGAGCTCGATGCATCACTAAACACTCCATCACGAACACGCACATCCCGCTTCACCATCTCCCACCACTTCACCCATCCACCGCACTTACCGCCATCTTACAGCACCACCTTCATCGCTCCCGCTACTTGGCGCACTTCCGCTAGCACCCGCCACTATGTCAACGCTCGAGGATCTCGATGATTTGGAGCGCGATGGCAAGAAGGAGGAGAACAACGATGGCGACAAGGACAAGAAGAACGACCAGAATAAGGACGCCGACATGAAAGATGCAAGCGGCGAGCAGAAGGAGGAAGAGGAAGAGGAGATTGATGCCGAAATTCTCAACTCAAGCACACGCGACATCAAGGCCCGACGGAGGTTACTGGAGAACGACACGCGCATCATGAAGTCCGAGTTCCAGCGTCTCTCACATGAGAAGCAGAGTATGCTAGACAAGATCAAGGACAATGTCGACAAGATTGACAACAACCGACAATTACCTTATCTCGTGGGCAACGTAGTCGAGATTCTGGACCTGGACGTCGAAGCGGAGGCGAAGGAGGAAGGAGCCAATATCGACCTCGACGCTACACGTGTCGGCAAATCGGCAGTCATTAAGACATCGACACGCCAGACTATCTTCCTGCCGCTGATAGGACTGGTCGACCACGAGAAGCTGAAGCCGGGTGATCTAATTGGTGTTAACAAGGACTCATACCTGATTCTCGATACGCTTCCCGCGGAGTACGACAGCAGAGTCAAGGCCATGGAGGTCGACGAGAAGCCGACGGAGAAGTACACGGATGTCGGTGGTCTTGACAAGCAAATCGAAGAGTTGGTTGAGGCAGTGGTGTGGCCCATGAAGGAGGCCGAGCGCTTCAAGAAGATCGGTATCAAGGCACCGAAGGGTAAGCTCAATTTCGCTGCTTTCCATGAATTCTGGCTAACATGTTCACAGGCGCGCTGATGTACGGTCCTCCCGGAACTGGCAAGACACTTCTTGCTCGTGCTTGCGCGGCCCAAACCGAAGCCACCTTCCTCAAACTCGCCGGCCCGCAACTGGTGCAAATGTTCATCGGAGATGGCGCGAAGCTCGTACGCGATTGCTTCGCTCTAGCGAAAGAGAAGGCACCCTCAATCATCTTCATCGATGAGTTGGATGCCGTGGGAACCAAGCGTTTCGACAGCGAGAAGAGCGGTGACAGAGAAGTGCAGAGAACCATGTTGGAGCTGCTGAACCAGCTGGATGGTTTCGCATCAGACGACCGCATCAAGGTGTTGGCTGCGACGAACAGAGTTGACGTGCTGGATCCTGCGCTGCTGAGATCCGGTCGTCTGGACAGGAAGATCGAATTTCCTCTACCGAATGAGGAGGCACGAGCACAGATCTTGCGCATCCACAGCCGAAAGATGACGGTAGACGAGGGCGTGAACTGGCCTGAGTTGTCACGAAGCACGGATGAGTTCGGTGGTGCTATGCTAAAGGCTGTTTGTGTGGAGGCTGGCATGATTGCACTGCGCAGTGGGCACAGCAAGATCTCACACGAGCACTACGTAGATGCTATCGCGGAAGTGCAGGCGAAGAAGAAGGTATGTTCGCGATTCTCTTTTCACAACGCACGACGAATGCTAACACGACTTACAGGACACTGTCAACTTCTATGCTTAAGCGCGACACAACATGGCACTACGTCTGAAGACGCGTCGATAGATCATGTATACTACTTGACACGAATCACAACCGACTTCACGCCCGACCTGATTATTTTCACATCTGTAGCTTCATCTATCTTCACCCCTCGCTCGTCCTCGTTGAACTGAAGCGAACGCGGTCTCCGGCGACGGAGACCTTAGAGGCGCACGTGTTTCTCCATCTTATTGCTTATGCTTGCACCGCTCGAGGAACGTTGCTTCTACTAATTGTAGTTGCCAAGATCATGCAGACCCAGTGCTATGATCTGGTCGGCTTCATTGGATTTCTCGATGGCGACCCTGTGAACGTGATCGACGAGAGTTGGGTTGAGAGTATAGGAGTGATCAAAATGCTGCCTCTTGATTCTACGGTACAGTGCCTCGATGGTCCTTGCCCCCAGCATAGACCAAGCTGTGCGTGTGTCGTTCATGTTTTGGACACTGTTATCGTTTGTCGTTGCTTCACAGATCTTGCCATGCGACCACCATTCGAAGAGCGTGCTTCAAGTCTTACTTCGCTCCAAGGCACAACCGAATCTGCCCTTGGCAATGGATGCGGCAAAACATCCAACTCACTAAACAGCTCGCGCTTAGCCATGCAGGTAGCGGATTCTCACACATCAGGATAATCTTCCTTGTACTTGGGATCTTGGTAGTGTCTACGATGGTCAGCTAGATCCAACACATTGCAGGCTCATATGAGGGCGCATCGACTTACGGGTATCGAGGATCTGCCGGCTTCTTCCACTTGACCTTCTCTCGAATAGCAGCAAAACAATCGTCCACAAACTTGCCCCGGATCGAAACGTTGTCGATCACCCAGACCGTGAAGCGATTCGCAAGCACCAAATCCTGCTTGGTCTTCTTCAAGTCGGTGTCCAAGCTTTCTAACTTCGCCTCGACTCGATCGGCAAGATTCCAGTACATGGTTGAGACTTCCTTCTTGAGCAGGGCTGAAGCTTTTTCGATTGCGCGTCGTCTGTCATGAGAAGCGATTTGAGCTTCTTCAGTTTCACGTTTGATTGCGCGTATTGCCTTCTGAGAAGCGATTTGAGCTTCCCCAGTTTCACGCTTGATCTTGTCGAGGGCTTCTTGCATCTCGCGAATCTCTTGGTTGTTGTTTGCTGCCTGAGTGTCACACTTCTTCTTGATCTTAGCCCCTAGAGATGCCAGGGCTTCGCGGAGATCCTTGTTCTCTTTCTCTAAGATTATTTGGCGGTTCTCCATACGCTCCGTCTTGATGCTAATGTCGCGCATCTTGCTCTCCATTTCTTGGGCAACGAGGCTCCTCATGGTCTCTTTCGTCTTGGAGTTCATGGTGACGGCCGCTTTCGAGTTGGCCTTGATCTCTTTGTCGAGGAGCTCCGGGGCGCGACCTTGTTGTGTCAACGTTGTGTTGAGATCCTCAATGGCGCGCTTTAGGGCGAAGACTTCCTCGAGGGCGAGGTGTCTGTTGTCGGTGCTTGACTTGTGTCCGTGAACCCACCAGTCGCCAAACCCACCGCCGCCCAGGCGGTCGATGACAACGTTCTGGAGTTTATCGAGCTTCTGTAGACTGAGACCGTCAATGACGAGACGCTGATCTTTTGCTGGTGTGGGATTGGAGCTGTTAACTTTCACTGCGGTGCCATCACCGTCCGAAAACATCGCGGCGACATGTGATGTACGTGAGGTGGTAGAGGTGGGCACAAGTTTGAGAAGACGTTGTTTGTTTTGGTGCCTTTCGCGCGATGCTAGCAGGAAGTTGTGCGCTGCAGCGCAAGTGAAGCCAGCCCAACGCTCCACGCCTTAGCTTCAGTGGCGTCGTGGCCCGCTCGAATAGACAAGGGGCCAGGGAAGTGAGCGAGGTGAAGCTAAGCGCACTCACGAAGTGCGATTTGATCAGCTACCATACACAGTCACTTCGTGAATTCCTACAGCCCAGTTTGCGGCTTGACCTGAATTTGAATGGTCAGTAAACGCCCTCTTATCCGGACAAATCCCAGACCAAGCTTACCATTGACGTTGTTCACCACACTTTCGACATTGATCCGAATGTATCTGAACTGCTGCGTCGAGGTTGGAAAAGCTGCGCTGAACCCAACATCGACCGCGTTCGTCTGATCCGCCAGAAGCTCAAAAGTCTGTCCATCAGTGCTGCCAGTGACATTGTACTTGTAGAATGTCTCAGAGCCTTGCACGAGCTTGGTTGAGAGGTCGATTTGGGAGATTGCATGGGCGTTCTGTAGATCGATCTGGTACCAAAATGGGACACCACTGGGCAGGAAAACATTCGCGGGATCATTCTGGATGCCATCGTTGGCAGAGGCGATGCTAGCATCACCGCCGCTGCTGGAGCTCGGCTTGCCATCCGAGAGTATGCGACCAGTCTGCACGCCGTAGATACCATGGCCTTTGGTGGTGACGTCGTCGCTGTACTGGACTGTGCGATAGTAATGGTAGGAGATGAAGCCTCCGGAGCCCTGGGGGAATATTCAGTATGGAAGCACACGTTATTAAAGAAGCTACACATACCTCTGAGATGGGGAGCATAAGTTGACGAGTCTGTCCACCTTTAGTGGGCCAGTTCGAGCTCCATCTGTTGCTATTCATTGCAAGCTGCCCACTTGACAATTGGCTCACACCACCACTCTGAGAACCAAATGTCGCCGTGTTGCCAACGTTCACAGAAGAGCTCCATGGCCCTGCCATATTCGAGGCGGATATGTACCTGTCCAGAATCAGTCAAAGATTCCTACGTAGGAAGCATGGATGTGCACATACTGTGGTTGCGAAGGAAGCCATCCTGCGGCACGGGAGGTGAAAAGATAATAAACGCCATTGTTCTCTGCTACAGCAGGGGCTTCCCGATGTCCGCCCTTGTTCACTTGGACCAGAAACTTGTCCACCGCTGTCCAGTTCGAAGTCAGCGAGTATATGTTGTTGTTTGTGTTGGTATCAGTGCTGGTGACGATCCACGCTGAGTCGCCATCGTTGAAGAAATTCAAATCTCGGGAGTCATGTCCCAGTGGTCGGTACGCGCCGTCGAAGGTGAAAGCTTCCGCTGTAGGATCCTTATGCGCGACTGCGATCCAGCCTAGGCTATAATCCTGTGACTTCTCGTAATGTGCATACATCTGTAGAAGGATAAGGCGTGTCAGTAAAGCTCCAGTATCAGCTGCCAGCCTTGCATACCACAAATTGGTTCGTGGAGGGGTGCTTGAGGAACGTGATGGCCTCCAATTTACAGCCTGGACAATGTCAGCGTACACTTGCAATATGCTCCAAAAGTCTCACTGTAATTAGCTGGAGCACAAAGTGTAACACCAGTAAGGACGGTCTTGTCGCCCGTGAAATCATATCCGTTGCTCGACGTCTGTTCGACGAAGCGATTGAAACTTCCGTTCGAGTATGTTTGGTAGTTGTATCGATAGTAGACACCATTGGCTTCAAGCTTCGACTTGAGTCGCGTTGGGGACGGCTGCGTATTATCATGTGTGCTGTAGGTGTCTTGAGCAGTATAGGGTGCGAGTGTCGCAACACTGCTCTGGTCGACTTGACTGTTTCCGTTGAGTGCCGTTATTCGGAAAGAGTGCGTTGATCCCGCACTCAAGTTATAGACATCATGCGTGGTTCCTGGAACAGTCGCAACCGTCTGATATCCTCCAGTGCCCTGCTGCTGCTCAACTCGATAGGTGGAAGCACCGTTGACCGCAGCCCAGGCCAGTTTTGCGTTGTTCACGTTAGATCCTCCCTGGAGGGCAAAAAGCTGACCTGCAACACCAAACTCTGCCGCAGTAAGGTGAGCCAGTGCTGGAAGCAACGTCCAAAGCTTGAGCTGGGTCATGGTTGCAAGACAAGGTGATGATCGCAAAGCTGCCTTTGGGGAGATTTCTGCCTTTTGCTCTTCACGACACTCAGCGCTCTCGTGTCATGAATTCGAGCCCGATGTTGATCATTCCATCTACGACGGGTTCTGTTCGACAATCACTAAAATTAGTGCCGTGTTTACTGCGTACGATATCACACGAGCATCCCGGTGCAGGGTTAGCCCTTTTCGCTGTGCTTTCATCATGTTTCAGGAAGCTGTAAGTGGAAATCGAATTAAAAGGATGAGAAAAGTTGTTTTTCCGAAGCTCCTCTGACACCAAAAATCAGCACTAGAACGTACTAGCATGCAATGAAAAGCAAAGTAGAGCCTCTTCCTGGTTGCATTCCAGGCTCACGGTGTTCTGAATACGAGGACGGATCAGCCGGCATGCATGTGCATGATCTTCCACCTATCCGCTCGATAGCACAACAGCTGCACAGTGAAGAGACTGTGGCTGTGAGGTCTGCCATTTGTGCAGAAAGCTTGAAAACAAGGCGATCATTGTAGAAGAGTTGGACGACACGAGTTGTTGTGAACGTTTTGACGCGACGGAAGACCCGGCATGGAGCCTGAGGCAGCAAGTTCGACCACTTCTCATTCCATCTTCACGTATCTTCTGCATGTCCGCCTCGCAAGGACGCAGAATACTGGACCAAGCGCAATCAGCGAAATGGCAACTGCCAGGAATCTTGCTCATGTCTTAACATGATGCATCGACACTGAAGACGCAAGGAACACTGCAAGATAGGCGACACGCACTGGAGACGAGAAAACCAGAACAGGAGTGCAAACGGAGCGGGAATGTCAATTCCAGGGGTCCAAGATGCCTACAAGCCAAAGATCCGGTCATCCGATTTGTTCCATCCTGCCTCCAAGCCGATATCTACCATGTGCCGCACTCAAGACCAACACATACGATCAGCGAGAGGCTTCGCTATGAGCATCGCTTCTGCTGGCGATGTGAAAGACGTAAATATCGCAAGTAGGTGGTGCTATCAAGAAGCTCGTTGATCTGGAGCAGCATGTCTTTGTCCGTCTCCACAATAGAACTAAATCTAGCTTCCATTGTAACAGTATGTGAACATACTCTTTGTTCGCTTGACCGGATTCGCTCGAGGACCGTCAACATGAATTCTAACTCCAACACAGCTATAGCACTCTTCACCCGTGTACATCTGACAACAACCAAAATATGGCAGCGCCACACTTATTCAACGAAATCCGCGCCGCGCAGGCCACCATCGCTATGCTAACCGAGGAACTCATAATTCATAACCGCGCCTACACCACTGCCGACGAGCAAGTCCAAGAAGCAGAGCAAGAGCTCCAATATGTTCAAAGAATGCACGGCTACAATGTGCAAGGTTCTCCAGAATTGTCAAATTGCATCGATAGATTGAATCTCTGTCGCCAGCACCTAGAAGCCGTCCAAGAGCATTTGTTACACCTATGGCGTGAACTCGAGGGGGCAGTCAATGCCAAAGCAAATCTCTGGGCGGAAGTAGAAGAAGTTCAAGGAAGGATCAAGTATCCTTCAAACAAGATTCCTTTCGTTCAAGAGAAAGTTGTTCTCCAGGCGGAAGATCATCCTGAGCAGGAGGCGTATTGGAGGAAACATATGTTTGGCAAGACAAGGCCGGAACAAGAACGTAGCGAGGCAGCAGAGGAGAACTCGCGCCGAAGAGTAGACGAGAGGGCGCGTCGAGAAGCTGAAGAGGAGAGATTGCGCCGAGAAGAAGCAGAAGAGGAGAGACGAAACAATGCACGAAACCAGCAGCCGAGTCCTCGAAGGCGACCATTTCCACCCCAGCAACAGCAGCCGAAGCTAGCTCCTCTCGTTGTCAATCCAGTGGCATTACGCCAGTGGCAGATTTACGTCACACAGAGCTTCTCGAACTACGCGCTCATCAACGGGTTTCCGGACCCATGCTCGGGACCACTCCCCGTTGTCACACCTTGCGCAAGACCACAATGCAACCAAGAAGAAAGAACCTTGATTGCATGTTCGTGCCAGCTACGCAAAGCCTTCGAGGCAGCAGGCGTGAATTTGAAGAAGGAATTGCATCGATGGCATCCCGATCGCTTTCACGTGTGCGCTGAACAACGGCGACCTTTGTACATCTTAATGGCGACCGAAGTTTTCCGGGTTCTGAACGAGATGAGAGAAGAGGCGCTGAGGAGGGGACTTTGATGAGCAGATGCTCTGTTCTCTTTCATATGTACATTAATTTAGTGTGAATGGGCTCGTGCTTTTGAGGTCTTCAATCTAGATTGGTGAGTAGCTTTTGCCAAGTCTCAATGAGGTTGCTTTTGTTGTGCAGTCGGGAGAGTTCCTGACGTTGAGCACGCCGCTCGCATCGTTCTGCCAAATCGCGAGTTGAGCGTCCGGTATATATGTGAGGTTTGACCGCGCGTCACACCTTCAAAAGATCTCCTCATCGTCCCAGGCATTTGACACCGGCCGCACCGTGGACGATCGTCTCTTATCTTTATTGAGTGTCGAAGGACACTTCCGCAATTCCAGATCCTGGCCAGTCTCCGGATTTCCAGCCTTCTCGATGCCATAGGTACTCTCTCGCAACGTTCGATCGCAGCTGGAGCTCGCGAATGTGTTATGGGGATTGGGCCCAAGACTCCCGAGACGCTCGCCAGATCTTGTCTGATAGTAGCTATCACCGAATGACAACGACGGGAAGATTCGTGAGACTAAGCCCTTCAGTGTAGGCAGACACTGCGATGTATGGGTTAGTGTTGCTCAGGATTCAGGCGAGAAGATTCTCTACCGAGCAGATGATACCACCGTAAAGCTCCATGCTGGACCAGATAGCAGCGGACGGATTGTCCCAAGACACATCTTTCGACTGCGATATGTTGTAGAGCGAAGGCAAGCGCAGTATTGAAATAACGCAAGTCATCCCGCCTAATGCGAATACGACCATCAAGATCATCTTCTGTCGTCGTGGAAACTGCAAGGCATTCAGAGGTGCGATAGGTAAGAGGGTGGTGCAGATATCTGTGAAGATCGATCCACCGGCCATGGAATACCTGTTTGACATGAGTAGGCTCTTCGTCGAACGTTGCTGAGTACACTCACCACACTGCCATTCGGTTCATGCAGTTGGCAGTCTGCGGCGGCCCCCAGAAATCGCTGATAGGATGGCACAAGAAAATGGACGCAAAGAAGCCCCAGATTGTCCAGACGACATTCATGGCCAGAACAAGCAATGCCGCGATGCGCCACTTCCTCATTGTGAAGAAGCGGAGGTATTGTAGCAGAATGGATGTCTTGATGACGCCCAGACCCAATGCATATGTCCAAGTGGAGGCCCAGAACCACTTCAATGAGTGCACCATATCGTCTGGCGTCAGAGTATCGAAGTGTCGACCCATTCCGTAGTGTACTGAAGGTGTATGTCAGATCCTGGAGCTGCGTTGGCAAGGTGTTGTTGAATACCCTGTTTGACCATGCAGACGGTCAGGAAAATGGCGAGAAGCTGTTGCAATTAGGCGAAAAGCTACTGCATGAGGTGATATATTCGCTCACTAGTGCAAACGTCGCGAGGTGATCGTCCAGCCCAAGAGTCCTGGTGATTGCGGCTCTTGTATACAGACGAGCAAATGTCAGTAGTGCAGCAAGAACATTAAACGTCACACATGACGCCACAACGGCAGCGCCAGATGCGTGGCCGCTTCCTGCCACCATGGCTTGCGAGAAGGTGGAAAAATATGGTCTTCATTGCAACTGGTTGTAGAGGTGCCACAAATATGTGTTGTTCTCGGCTGTTGGTTGATATTGAACTTTTGCGCATATAGTTCCGAATTTGAGCTAGGTCTCTGCTTTCTCCTTGAAATCCCGGGAGTCGCTCATTCGGATTGACTTCGATCCCTAGACCGCGACGATTGGACATGGGAGTGATAGGCTGTTGTTGGCTAGCAATGACAGCCCACTTCGGGTGCACTCCACCGGCATGGCAAATGGAACAGCGATGTGGAGAAATGTTCGTGAGTGCTTTTGCCGCCCGCGCTTGGTGGACTTGCAACCAAGGACAGGCCAGCTCACTTCAGTTTCTCCAGTCGTCAATCACATGACGTATTCGTAAGTAGCTCGTCAGTATCGAGGAGCGCCATGTGTCTGCCATGCAAGAGACAGCATGTTTGGATGCATCACACTCGGTGACCACCTAGATTTCGCAGTCGGCTCCAAATTTGTGGTGCATGTCATCCAGACAACTCCTCGATGAGCATGAACTTTCCATTCGTTGGAAACAGGATGTTGACGAAGCCATCCTAGCTAGGCTAGGGCAGGACGGAAAGGACGCCTGGTCTAGGGCAGCCCACCTACCAATGAACTTTATCCCTAGCAAGAGCTCTGGACTAGCATCATCACAACAGTGTCGTACAGAGCATCTCATCGGTGAGACAACTGCGCGTGGCAGAATGTCCATAAATCCGGAAGGACATGCTGCAAGATGGCGAGCGGAGTCGTTGCACTGCCCAGCAGCTCTGGCGATCGCATGCTCAGGAGTTGGGCTGCTAGCCTGTTGCATCTTCACTTCGGAGTGGTTTCCGACGAACAATATTGGAGCCACTTGGAGTCGCTGGACCGACCGTTCCTTTTCGGATTTCTCATCATCGCAAAGCTTGTGAGCTGGGAGCCAAAACCAGTTCGCAGAGAATTGCTTGGCGATAGGGCTGGAAAGCAACGCTGGATGAGAGACCCTTTTCGAGCAGCGCACAGAGAGCCGTGTTAGTACAGGCACGTTGAGCAGTCGTCTTTGGAAAAGGAGAGAAGATGCATTGGGAAAAGGGGATGATGTCTTGATGGCGACGTGACAGGCAGATGGGCGTATGGGCAGCTGTCACGACCAGCCGGAAGTCGTGGAGCTTGGCACGGCGCTAGTACCATTATAGAACTAGCCCATCAATGCCTTCCTCCTTCGTCCACCTCACGTTGTGCAATGCAGTATGAACTCAGGCGCATGAGCTGATTCATTGCTGGATACTAATCAAGCCAATCAATTGTCTTGCGCAGCTTGTAAGTCTGCTGAGAACGTCAACACCCCTCGGCAATATTATTTCACTTCCGAATCAACGACACAGCTACGTCACCTTGTCACTAGCAACAGAGCTTCAACCGCAGCTCTTCATCATTGTATCAGAGACGTGGTTGCAAGCTCCAGACCTCACACTACAGCTCTACTGAACCTTCCTACTTACCATTCCACTACTCGCTGCTACTCAACAATCCCTTCCCACCATCACAAGAAATCCTCTACCCCTCCAAATCGCCACAGTCCAAGTGATCGAACAACCATGCCCAAATCCGCTTGCTTCGACGTCCTCGGGACCTGCTTCGACTTCCAGCCCGCGATAGAAGAGATCTCCCTCCGTCTGAAATCCAAATCCCTCCCCTCGTCCACAGCCATCGACGCCAAATCCCTCTTCTTCGGCTGGTTCTTCGCCGCCCAACGGGACTTCACTTACGCTTCACTATGCGGAAACTACACGCCCATTGCTCAAGTCCTGAAATTGACATTCAAGCGTGCTTGCGCAGTGGTTGACATCCCATTATCCGCAATTACCGACGAAGATGTCGAAGCCGTGATGGCGAAAGTGCGAGAATTGGATGCGAGGCCGGGATTGAAGAAATGTTATGATGGGTTGAGGGGTGCGGGTTGGGATGTATATGGTGTGACGAATGGAGGGAAGGAAGCGAGTTTGAAGTACTATGAGCTTGCGGGAATAGAGTTGGATAAGGATCACTTGTTGAGTTGTGATGAGATTCAAGTGGCGAAGCCGGATGAGAGGGTCTATACTAATGCGAACCGCTGGTTAACCAGTAGAGGTTTGGGCACGGAAGGTGATGGAGAGAGGTGGTTTGTTGCAGCGCATGCGTGGGATTTGCTTGCGGCGAGAAAGGCGGGTTTCAAGACTGCGTATTTGCATTTCGAGGAGCATGATCCTGTGACGGGCGTTTTTGGGGAATTTGACTTGTATGCGGACAGCATGGAGCAATTGCTGGAGAAGATGAAGGCTTTGTAGCTAGCTGCATGATCGCCCAGCTGGAGATGCACCGGAGCCGTTCTGGCATATCATCAGTCTAGTTGCTGCTCGTCTTCCGTATTGGGATAAGAGGTACGGCTACGATGGTCCGATAGCACAGGCAACTATTGGTTTATCGAGCAACAGCTTGCTCATGAGCCCTAACGTGGCGGCCGCAGAAAGCTTGTGCGAGGGCGAGTTGGCGTTTCCAATCCAGACATTTACACTCTCAAATGCGGAGTATCTGTTGCGTTTTGTCCACAGTCATGGGCAAGCACTGCCAATGTAGATCAATGGCAGGTGAACCGGGTATTGGCTGCATTTTTGTAAATGTGAACATGACCTGGAATGGCTTGAGAAATGATCTTGCACTTGCTTGGCTTGCATTTCGACAACTTCTAGTATAATTTAGTAGACCGCAAACCGGTCTTTGGGGTGCGACTTACTCGCGCCTGCGGTGGCACATTGTTCATCTTACACGCTTTTGCTCCACCAACCTTGCCGTCGTGACTGACGGGAGGAACAAGTTTGCTCAGAACGCAGCTCTTCCCAAGCTCGCTCAATTGCTCAAGGCCCTTTCGATGATAACTTCTCGTCTTCCTCCCCCCTTTTGCTCATCTTCTGCCCCGACCACGGTCTCTGCTCGCGCTCCTGCTCCGGCTCCTACTGCTGTAGCTGGAGTAGCTCCGACTGCGCCGCCGCCCGCCATGTCCACCACCGCGCCCGCCTCGAGGTGGAGGGCCTCCTCTGCCTCTCGGTGGGGGTGTCCGACTAGGACTCCTGCTCCTCCCGGAGTATGATGGAGATCTGCCTCTCCTCGCTGGTGGTGATCGACTCCTGCTGTAGCTGCGTGGACGGTAGGAGTCCCGGGGCTCTTCGTAGCGATCTCTGTAGCCTCCACCATGCCCTCCACGGCTCATTGGGGGGTTGCCATATCTGCCGCCCCTGCCTCCCCTCATGCCCGGGGCAGGCGGAGCCCCATCTCTGAATCTGTGAGGCTCTCCGAATCTGTTTGGCGGTGGGCGCATTGGCGGCGGACTGCGACTGAATCTCCTCCTCGGCAAAACAATGCTCACGCTGATCAACGCGCCGTCGAGCTGGGCCTCGTGCATGTTGCTAATAGCTGCCTCTGCATAAGAAGGCTGTGTATACAGGACATACGCTATCCCGCGGTTCGTCATGAAGTGTTTATTCATGGGCATTTCGAGGTCGGAGATTTCGCCATATGTGCTGAAGATTTCGCGCAGGTGTGAAATGTTTACGTTCTTGGTGAGTTTCTCGATGACGATTTTGGCTGAACGTGGTTGGGCGGGAGCCGGTGACCGCGAGCCGCTCTGGGCGCTGCGAGGAGTGCGAGACCTGCTACGAGAGGCCATGGATCGATCGCGGCTTCGTGAGCGACTAGGACTGCGGTTGTCCTCGCCATTGGCGCGGTCGTTGGAACGCGATCTCGACCGTCGCGCATCCTCGCTAGCCGCCGTCGCTGGGCGTCCGGGTGTGCGCGAGCGCCCGCGGGAGGCACTGCGGTCTGACATGGCGGCGAGCACAGAGGGGAGATGGATGCTCGAAAAGTGATGTCGGGAGGAGTTTGGCTGCGATGATCTCCGAGCTGCAGCTGCAGCTGCGATGCAAGCTCAGACGCGGACTTGCTCAAACTTCTTGGCGCGAAGACCCATCAAAGCTGGGACACGACATACACCTTCTCCAGATGTCACAGAATTGCAATCACGGCCCACGATGGAGCGTTCACAGCCGGTCTTTGGTACGAGGATCTACTGGTCGTCTGCGCGTGGTGATCGCCAATGGAACACTGCGCGAAATCTATTGCAGTGTACCATGCCCATCGCCAGCGACATGCGTGGGACACGGCCGCAGCCTTCTCTGGAGTGTGACAAGCGCTGCACTCGAGATGCCGTTGAAACCTGAGGCTTTTGAGCGCCTGTCCGACTTCGCCTCCATCGTCCGGTCGATTTGACACCACGATGTCAACTTGTTGTCACATGCCGAGGATTTCAATTTATTCAAGTTACTCGACTGCCCCCAGAATCCAGATGTCCCTCAATTCGGACCGAAAGTACTCATTTTATCAACAAGAAGATCTGGCATTGTGCGTATGCTGCGTGCTCGCGCAGATCTGACGCAGAAGGAGCTCAGCAAGTCTCATGGCCTCGTTCGAGATGTCCGAATTTTCCTGGTGCGAATGATACGGGCATCGTCCTCACGATGAGTTCTCAGAGGCTTGTCTGACCATTTGACAGATGGCGTCTGTGTGGCGCACCAGGCTTTACTGACGGATTTTTCGATGATCTTTGAGACGGTCTACAGCGACTGAACTGTATCGCAGAGCTCGAGCGCCAAGACATCTGATCAGCTTGCTGGTACGTTATGGCGCTAGTCTGCAACAGATGAAACCTCTCCCATGCTATCGAAGTACACAATGGACTAATCGGTAGACATTGCTTATACACTCGGCATGACATTCGGCAGAGATGGCTATTATTAGAGCACTGGCCAGCCGATCCAGCACTAACACAGAGCCACGTGAAAGCAAACCGAGTCATTTCAACTGAGAGTGTACAGTCCCAAAGAGTGATGTGCCGCCACGCACTTCCTCACCGTCTTGCCGTCTCCAAACACGAACTTGGCACGTCGACATAAGCAGTATGTTACCTTCGTGGCGCTTCTAGCGCTCTGTAGATCATGGTCGTACACTTCGCATCCGCTCGGCATCAGCAACTATTGAACCTTCTCTCAAAGACAAGAACTTTAGGGCAAAATCATTCATTTCTGTTCTCTTTTGAGGGTGAGAAAATGCACAAGATGAGAAAGCCAAGACCGCGAGAGTCTCTGTGGAAGGCGTCGAGGCTTGTTTAGTGACTTTGGTCATTGCCAGGCGGCAAGTCAACCCGTGAAGAAATACGAGCTAGTCGTACTGCTAGAGCATAAAGGAGTCTCCTCCAGCACATGGAGCTGCAAGCACTCACTAGAGACGCGAACTGCGAGGCATTGTTCATCATTACTCTTGCCCAGGAACGAGCATGGCTGGGCCTCGCAGCTTTACCCAGGTACTGTTCCTTGCTGCATTGCTATCCAATGTTCTATTGGTAGTCGCACAGAGTTCCTGCCCAACTCAGCAAACCGAATACTCCGCCAGGGATGGCAGCATATGGGGTATCTGTGCTGGTACCGATTACAATGCGCCGAGCTTCGACATCTCGGGATCCAGGTCCTCCACAGAGTGTGCTCAGCTCTGCGCACAGCGAGGCACCAGCTCTTGTGTTTCTGCTTCCTTCGACAAGCGCAGTAACGCATGCCACTTGAAAGGAACCAGCACGACGCTGCGAGTGGTGTCAAATACCAACTTCGACTCTATTCGCATGCTTCCCCGGCTCAAGAACGACGATGTCGTGGCCAAATGCCCTTCGACTACCTACAATGTCACCATCTCGGATTCTGCAACTTGGTCTGTCTGTCCAAGGACAGTGTATGATGGAAACACGCTTCAATTTCAGGGAGGGCTATCGCGAGCGGACTGCGCCAATCTATGCGCGAAGAGAACAGGGTGCTCGCGGGCAGCCTACCTTCCACGAGACTTAGGTTGCCATCTCAAAGATGGTAAGCAGTCACGATGGCTATACAACTCGGACTGGGATACCATAGAGCTCATTGCGAAGACACCAAGTGGAAGCTCGCCAGAGAACCTCGGGAAATGGAGCAACAGCATTCCATTCCCTCTGGTACCCGCGGCAGTGGCCGCCTTGCCAGACGGCAGGCTACTTACGTGGTCCTCTGGGTTACGCAACATGCATGGTCTTGGACAATACGGCCAGACCTTTTCCGCTTATTATGATCCCAAGACAGGCACCGTGACTGAGAGGCTTGTCTCCAACACCAATCATGACATGTTCTGTCCTGGTATTAGCTCAGCGTTTGACGGGAGTGTGGTCGTTACAGGCGGCTCTAGCACAAAGAAGGTCAGCGCTCATACTGCAGGAAGTGGAGGTGGCTTCGTTGTAGCTCCGGAGCTGGCTATTCCCCGTGGATACCAATCACAAGTCACCCTGTCAGACGGCAGGCTGTTCACGATTGGCGGGTCGTGGATCAAGGTTA
>JAASLG010000242.1:0-32837 GCA_013365235.1 Cercospora sesami | reverse complement strand
TTTCTCAATTCTTTCAGTCATGGGTGCGGCTGCGTCCCGTACGCCGCTCCCTGGAATGCCACCACAGTGAGGGTTGCTCGTGAACGGAGTCTATCATGTCTAGATGGACGTTGCTTTAGTGTATTGGTGTTTCTGCTTCTGTGTGAGATCAAAAGTCGGGCTCGATAGAAAGGATGTAGTGTTAACAAAAAAAGAAAACTGTTGGATACACTTGGTTCCATTTGGCTCATTTTTCACGGTCCTTTGACGACCTCTAATACATTTTATCGGCAACAATATGCATGAGTGCTCTTGTTGAATTCTGAATTCTCGAACATCACTATTGCCCTGTGAGTGAGGTCGAAGTAGCAGCGGCAAAACCTCGGCCAGAAGACCCACACAAAAGCTCATATTGTCACAAAATTCCTGCCTTCCTACTCCAACAACAACCAGCTGGGGTCGATTAGTGTAATGGTTATCACGTCGGATTCTGACGCTTCAGCGCTTTCCGGAGATATCAGTTCGATTCTGGTATTGACCTTTTTGACTTTTGTCGGATCACTTTTTGTCGCTAGTATTTGACCAGTCTAGATCTTTTCCGCGCCAGGCTCTGACTCCTTGATGTATCAATTTTGTCGTTGTCCTCAAGCTGTTTGCGCGAATGCATTCTTGTTCTGGATCACAAAGTCCCTGAAGGTCCGCGGTGGTCGACCAGTCACCTGCTCTACCACACCCGTCTTCTCCCAATGATGGCCCTTTGCAAATTTCTCGTCGATTTCGCCCAGCATTGCGGCAAAGTCCTTGGGAACACCGCCCACTTTGACTAGAGTCTGGGCTAACTCTTGACCAGTGAGGCTCACGTGTTCGATTTTCCTTCCGAGTACTTCACTGAATATGGCAGCGATCTATCGGAATCAGTGCACTGTCGGAGGCTGAAGTCAGATGGAAGACTTACATCGTCATATGTGAGACTCTCTGGTCCAGTGATATATAGATCGTTGTTATGTGGCTTCTCATCGACCAGTGCTCTATACGCCGTGGCGGCGATATCTCTCGCACTAATGTATGGTTTCTTTCCTTGTCCTGCAGCACTGTATATTGTGCCTTGCTCCATTATAGTCTGCCAATGGTACCCACCATAGCCTCGCTCAACGAAGTTCTCCATGAAGAAGTGTGGGCGTAGGGCCGCCCATTCAAGCTTTCCCTCGTCGCCGAGCTTGTGCAGTTCCGCATGAGCTTGCCCGTAGAGCGGGCCACCTTCTTCAACTTCAGCTGACGATAAAAGGACGAAGCGGCGAACGCCTTTTGAGACGGCTAGGCGGATGAAGGAGATGATGAGCTCGGAGCAGTTATCGCTCTCGAGGCCGACAAGGTAGACAGCGGTTATGGGGGATCTTTTGGCTTGCTCATGCTCGAACGGATTGCTGTATGTGGTGCTGTCTGTCCAATCGAATTTTACGCTTGGGTGGTTTGTGACTTTATCTGGCGAACGCGTGGAAATGAGCACTGGGTATTTTGGAGTCAACATTGAGGTCAACTCGCTTGCAGTCTTGCCATTAGAGCCAGTGATGAGGATGGTCATTGTGATCTGTGGAACTTCTTAATTTGTGGCGTTTGGTGCTTAAATCTAGTGTATCAATGACAGGAGGTGCCGGCTGAAGTCCTCTGCTGCTTCTTATGTACTTAAGCCTCCTTCAGTCGACTTGCAGGAGGTCCTCAACGAAATCGCCTATGGAGCACGACAGAGGTGAAGTGTATGTCATCGGGGTCTTGGCCTGCGGTCTTGAGTAGATCACTTCCACGAACAGGAGCCATCTGTCAGCATTCTCAGTCGTTTCGAGCTCGCATTGCAAACCACTTTCGTCCTTCTCTGGCGATTACCAAGCAACGCAGGATTAGTTGTGCCTCGACGTACCGAAGATAGGCCCTCGACTAGACGGAAGGAAGCGTCTTGGACGTTGCTGACCATGGCGGCCAAGAATGCCCAGGTGGCAGTCGTTACACAGCATCTTGACTCATGAAGGCGAAGAAGGGTCTCTGGTGTCAAATGTTGCAGCGCTTCTCGTCTGCACTCACATGCGAACATACATGTACAACTGTCCGTCGGCAGAAACGAAGCGTCATCTGCGCGAGCATGGCAAGGAGGAGAGCAACAACACGACCAAGAATTCCAAGACACAAGGGCAGCGGAAGCGGTTGAACTTCCACCCGAAAACCGAGCAAACTTCCTTTTACTTTTTGCCAGGGCCAGGATCCAGAGGCATCATGCAGACGTCGAATCCCTTCCATTCTATGCTTGCCCGCAAACGCTCTCAATGGCAGTGAACGAAGATAAGCCGTATCGCAATGCCGTTGCGTGGGAAGTGGAAGACACCGATCACGACTCCTCCTCAGCAACATGCCCACGACAGCTCGGCGCGCTCGCGTCGTCGAAGGATCATGCTGGCATTGCAAAAGCCGCCGCGTGAAGTGCGACCTGGCTAGGCCGGCGTGTGGGCGATGCCAGAGAGACGAGCGAGAATGCTCGTATGGTGGCATGCCGTTCAAATGGGTCGGCGGGATGGCTCTGCGAGGCCGTCACGCACCGCCTTCTGCGTCGCGACCTGACGATCTTGGCTCTGCAAAGCTGCAGACTGTGGGCCCTGACGACGACGACCGTCATGCTTCTTCTGCAGCTTCCACAGCTTCTGACAGGTCCTCCAAATCCCCAGTCATCGAGCGCCGCCGATCTGAGACCTCCACTACTGCCGCGTTGCCTGCGGCTCTGGCCTCACCAGTGGACCGGGCCTCGCTTGTCCCTTACTTCACTAACGTAGTGCTGCCTCGCTACTGCATGGGAGATTTTGTGGTATCACTGGACCACAATATCCTGTTCCAGAATGAGGCTCTCCAGGAGGCTACGCTGGCGATGGCGCGAGCACATTTCGACATGCAGTCGAAGCACGGTTCAACAGCAGCCAGGAATCGCACGCGCCAGAGCGCCATCGCAACCTTCCGCAAACAGCTAGCGTCAAGCGCATGTGAAGACGCTGCTGCAAAAGACCTCTTCTCGACAAACGTTCTGTTCTGCTTACTGGATGGGATGATTGAGCCAACAGAGGAGACGAGCGCATCGACACTGCATTTGAGAGGCGGGTTTGCTATTCTAGACCGCTGGGAGAACATTGTTCCAGAGATGATCGCGGAAGGAGGCATCAGGTCGCATCTACTCTCTGTGTTCGCCACTCTAGACCTTGTGCACGCTATTCTCAGTGGCCGTAGGCCACATTTCGACCCAAGCATCTACCGAAAATTCGCCAACACGGAAGCCTGGTGGGGACGACTCGATCCGCACAATGCCATCATACGGGCTGCTGAGAACCTGAGCAGGGTTGCAGCACTTGCCAGTATAGTCCACGACAGTATCAAGACGTATGGCTTGGACATTGTGCGCAAACGCTTTCCCCACTTCGAAATCATGCTGAGTGCGCCGCTCCGTGCTCACTTTTCCCGGCGAGAAAATGCTCGTGAGGGCGATACTGCAGATATGGATGAGTGGACTGCGTTTGTTACCCTTTGGGATATCTCGGCACGCATATTCTACGAACGGGCGATCAGGTTGAAACCAGTCGATGATCCGGCCGTGCAGCAGTACACGAAGAAGGCCGCGGTGATGCTCGGCCAAAACTTGTTCTCGGGCATGCTGCAACATTGCATCGTGTTGCCGCTCGTCATCATCGGAATACATTGTCTGCTACCAGCTGAACAAGAGATGATCTGTCGTGCCTTGTCCCCAACGATTTCGTTTCTGGCATTCGGTTGTTTACCTTTAATGGAGCAGTTTTTGAAGACGACGTGGAAGAAGCGGAATTTGGAAGCCACATGGTGGGAAGCGTTCGCAGATATTGCTGAGAAGACTTTCCTGTTTTGATAGTGTCACGATATACCAGCTCCGACCTCAAAGGTGGCACAGCGAGAATGTTTGCACACATTGCTGCATGCAGCGGCAGATGCTATGTATATATGTAAGTTATGCGAAGTCGCTGAAAGTTCTCTCTCGCTGTCCTCTGATGCCGCTGCCTATGCGAACCTACACGCCCCAACTGCGAAAGCTTTCACCATTTCGACCACACTCGGAATACCTACTATTTTGACAAGTTCCGCTCAAGATACATATCAGACTGCGCCTCCTCTGCAGCGTTTGGATGCCTGGCATAAGTTTCCTCCGGCACAATGTGACCTGTCACGTCTCCAGCGTGTATGCTAGTCTCTGTACCGCTTTCCCCCTCTTCTACAATTTGAGCATGTTACGGCATGCCGTCTCGTCCCTGGTGCGTCAATATCAGTTCTGGGAGGCGTGCATGGCTGTTCCCGTAGCAGCCCCCAGTCCAGCCGTCTCTGGCCTGTAGTTGGAAGACATACGGTCGCTTTCGGTACGAAAGATTGACTTTGCAAGAGACTGTGTTTCGTGATCGTTGGTCAAAGCTGCCTCCTTCCCAGGCTGTCTGGCCGTCTGTGCAGGACCTTCCACTTGATTGCAGGCAGGCATCCCGACCTCACCTTATCACGGACACCACTTCACGAACACCAACCCGCCAACTACCGCACTGCCGAACGACAATCACGCTTCGCCGATGCCGATACGTATCTGATCATCCTGTTTCTGCCAAGCGACTCGACTTGCTCGACTTGCTCGACTTGCCGACTGTCCAACTGGCTTCGAAACTCACGCGCGGAGGGTGCCGCACGCAGGTCAGAGTTGTACTGGCTACAATGGTGAAGTGCAGTGGACACGTGAGCCTGCGAGATCTGCGGCATGCAGGCCTCCCGCTGAGCGAGCGGACGTGATAGGTGCGAAGCGTTAGCGAGAAGACATGGCTAAGACCGCAGGTGTACACGCTACCACCACCTGCGTGCAGAACGAGCAGCGGTCTCAGCAGACGATCTTAGCAGATGGAAAGCATCAGACACGCAGGACCAAGTGTTCCTCGGCTGCGATCGCCCATCTCTCCAGCTTCTTCTCCAGTCTCCGCAAAATCTTCACATCCACCTCCGCGTGCTATTAGGTAACACGCCCCATACTGCCCACAACAATGCGCCCCTTAGAAATCACAACGCCATCTTACACAATCACTTCTCCTGCACACGACAATGGCTTGACGTTGCACTCGGCTGTCGGCGGGCAAATGCGACGCCAGAAGACCAAGGCCGAGCAGCAATGCCACTAGAAGGCCTTCCACGCATATGCGAAGTCCCAATTCCCGCAGACACCGCGACGACACGATCCTTCGACTGAACGGCGCGGACTTCCAACCAAAAGTGTACGCCCGAACCGGCAGGAGATAAGCTGTACAAGTCAAGACAAAGGCGAGAAGCCGCAACATTGGTTCGCCGCGCCCATGAGAGGAGGACCTGAGAGTTTGCCCAGCCAGCGCCGACACTTGGCAATTTGAACTCTATCACTTGGCCACGAGCCAGACCCTGGCGAGCTCGTGGTTAGCTGCACTAGAGCAAACCGCATGCGTGTGGTTCGCGCGCGGAGAGCTCGACAAAGCGCGGTATAAGTATCGCCATCGCGTCCTGTCGCAGCGCGCCTTTCTTCTCCCATCGCTGTCGCGTGCGCCGCGCCTTTGTCCAATTCAGCGTTCTTGCCCGTAATGAATACTACCGCCATGCCGGACCCACTCCGAATGGAGGTCGAAAAGGGCCACGCGCCTGAGATCAAGACCTCCGGCTCCAGCCAGGATGGCGAGGTCTTCGCCGACTACAGAGAGCCTCGCCTGATGACTCGTTTGGGTCTGACTGCTGAGTCTTTCAAGCGCCGAAATGCTGCAGACAAGCACAATCAGCTCAACAAGACCATGAAGGCTCGCCACCTGAACATGATTGCCATTGGTGGCTCCATTGGTGCTGGTCTCTTCGTCGGATCTGGTAGCGCCCTGAATCGTGGTGGTCCAGCATCGCTCCTCATCTGCTTCGGTCTCATCGGTATTGTACGTACAGCATGTTGTGTTTGCGCTGTAGCAGGATTCTAACGTGGCTGCAATAGATGATCTTCAACGTGGTCCACGCTCTTGGAGAACTCGCCTACATCTACCCAATCTCTGGTGGTTTCTATACTTTCTCGGTCCGCTTCATCGATCCTTCCTGGGGATTTGCCATGGGTTGGAACTACGTTCTCCAATGGGCTATCGTTTTACCGCTAGAATTGGTCGTTGCTGGTCTCACCGTGGCTTTCTTCGGCCTCGAAGTCAATAACGCCATCTGGATCACTGTCTTCTGGGTATTCATCATTATCATTTCAGTTTTCGGTGTCCTGGGATATGCTGAAGAGGAATTCTGGGTCTCATTGCTGAAGCTCACAACCGTTGTCGTCTTCATGATCATGGGTGTCATTTTCGCCTGCGGAGGTGGCCCAAGCAACGGCATGTACGGCGAGTACTGGGGCGCCAGGCTATGGTATAACCCAGGTGCCTTCAACAACGGGTTCAGAGGGTTCTGCAGTGTCTTCGTCACTGCTGCTTTCTCCTTCTCTGGTACCGAACTTGTTGGTCTGGCTGCAGCTGAGTCCGAGAACCCACAAAAGGCTCTGCCCAGTGCCATCAAGCAAGTGTTCTGGCGTATCACCCTCTTCTACATTCTGGGCTTGTTCTTCGTCGGTCTCTTGGTTCCATACGACGACCCACGTCTCCTCGGCGCTGGTGGACTGATCGATGTTTCCGCCTCGCCTTTCGTCCTGGTCGCTATCAACGCCGGTATTCCAGCGTTCGGAACTTTCGTCAACGTGGTCATCATGTTGTCAGTCCTGTCTATCGGTCTCTCCGGTGTCTACGGTGGTTCCCGTACTCTCACTGCCCTCGCAGAGCAGGGCTACGCGCCAAAGTTCTTTGCCTACGTTGATCGCGCCGGTCGTCCGCTCCCCGCTACCATCTGCATCATCGCTTTTGGTGGTATCGCCTACATCTCTCTTGCAAGCAGCGGTGTTACCGTCTTTAACTGGCTCCTGTCCTTGTCTGGTCTTGCCGCTCTGTTCACATGGGGAAGCATCTGTCTTGCGCACATCCGATTCCGAGCTGCCTGGAAGTACCACGGCCACACCCTCGATGAGCTGCCGTTCCAGGCTGCTTTCGGAGTCGCTGGATCATGGGTCGGCGTGATTCTTGTTGTCATCGTCTTGGCCGCTACCGTAAGTCTCAAATGTCGACTTTTCATATATGCCCAGCTAACATGTTTGTAGCTCTACGTCGCCATCGCCGCATCCATCGCTGACGCTAGCGTCGAGCCTTTCTTCCTCAACTACCTCGCCGTCTTCGTCGTCCTTGTCTTTTACATTGGTGGCTACCTATGGAAGCGCAAGAGCTGGTTGAGCCTCGCAGAGATCGATGTCGACTCTGGCCGTCGTGAGATCAACTATGAGGCATTCCAGGCTCTCAAGGAGAAGCGTGCTGCATGGCCAGCATGGAGAAGAATCCTCGACAAGTTCGTCTAGAAGAGTGGTCATGTAATAGTGGAGAGGTAGTGTTTGATCATGAGTTGGACGATGTTATGCTTGATACCCATACATGAATCCAGACAAGTTCCAAAACGATTGTCTCACAACATGGCTATTCAATTTGACTGCGATACTATCCTGCAAATGTATCACTGTCGGTGGCTTAACGCCCTACGCCCTACGCTTGACATGGAAATGTTTCAAGTTCTTCAACTTCGCCAATCCCAGCACCTACAGGACATGGCTACTGTAGCACTATCTTGCTCCACGCAATCTTTTTGTTCGTCAGCCTCACAGTCAGCGCTGAAGATAAAGATCTCTGCGCATTCCAGTGCCAACTGCTCGGGTTGTGGTGCTGCTTCGGATTGATCTCGCCAAGTCCACTGGGCACTTGGCACTTCTTGACGACCTTGTCTCCTCCCATTTACGGTTTGGCATGCTCGGGATCTCGTGATACGGCACTCGCCTTGTTCGCTTTGTCAGGCAATGATACGACACGCTGAGCGGCTGAAAAACAATTGCAGGAACTCGATCAGATCTGCAGATTGCCCCAGGTTCACGGGGCCGCAGCAGTACAAGTGGCGTTTCGTACCGTACCCGGTGACCTTCACACGCCATGAGCATCCTGACAGGACATTCGTCGCAGATGGTCATGCCCAATCTTTGTGTTTCGGCACGGCCAAGAATACGGAGTGGCGCATCGATTGGCACGCAATCTTTACAAGCTCAAATGAAAGAAGTCTTTCTTGGTGCGCCAAATGATTACTCCCGCGGTTGGCTCGAGCTTGTCAATGGTCTGGATTCTGGAAGCTGTTTCACTCACTAGTGGCGGGCTCGACACAGAGCACTGACTCCATGTGGCTGAGCCGGTCGCCGAGGCAAGGCTGGCAAGCAGTCTTTTGACTTCAGCAGAAGATACGGCACGCGACGACCTGCTGTATGCAGATGACAGGCGTCGGTGCTCAATTTTGTGGCTGAAAAGTGGCGGCATTGCTCGAATTCATTGCCGCGGACACGAGTAGAGTCTGTGAAAGCGAGCAGAATTCCAAAGCGGTGGTGCAATTGTATGCGACATTCATCGAGTTCTACTGTGGTACCTCTATTTGCAGCCGTTGACTGGCGCGATGTTCAACTGTCCTTGGCGTTGTTACGCGGCTGTACATGTAGTCACTGAATTGCATTGCAGAACCCAACCAAGAGCACGAAAAGGCTCTACTGAGACCATGAACTTGCTCCATCTCTCTTGTGAAAAGCTATCAGTATCCCGCCAGAGTTCAGCAACATCGCGCTGCTCATTCATACGCGGATGCCTCGAGGCAGCATTCCTGAATATTTGCTCGAGCAGAGCAGCGCAGTGTGTTGAACGTTTGTGCTCCGGCTGAGCGCGGCAGTACTCTCTGCATGTGACTTGCGCGCTTACACGTCTTCCAACGCCCAGTGGACTCTGCTGACCCATATTTGGCGGCTTGTTCGTAGTTGGAGGCTTGTGAGAAGAATGTCAAGCCGGTGTGGCGGAGAGCTTTCAATGGCGTGGCAAAGCCGCTCCTTCGGGGCGCTCACCAGAAGAAGCAGGAACTAAGATGCTGGGCAAGCCGCATTCAAAGCCACAAGTCTACTTCATTGATTCCTTCAAACATTTTTGGAAACATACGAGATGACAACAACGACCTGACCTCGTCGCTTTCCTCAAATGTTTGTGCTCGTTGCAGCGTTTGTGTTCAAGGGATGGCCTTCGCACACAGTTGACATGTGGGTTCGCGGGGAGTGCGGGGCTGAGACCGCTATCGGAGCCCTCAAGTAGCCTTCGAAGCCTACTGGCTTTCGTATGGTATAGTAGACATCGATTCTGCACATACAATTATGGACGCGCCGAACGGAGCGTCAGTGTTGCCAGCCACAAAGATTCTAGCTGCCTTTGTCGCATCTGCTTCAGTGGAGCAGCTGGACGATAAGCTTCGGACGAAAATCAGAGAAGTCTTGACAGACTACATTGGTGTCGCGATAGGTGGCTATGCCAGTGCGGACTCGTCAACTCCCATATTCAATGCGGTCGCCGCGTTGCAAGGCACTGCAGCAAATGGAAGCTGCACTGTTATCGGCAGGTCCGAGAAGATGCTCCCGCAATACGCAGCGCTGCTGAACTCAGCCTTTGCACATTCGCTAGACTTCGATGATACTTATGCGGAAGGCGTAAGTACAGTGCAGTATCGAACCATGGCGTAATGCTCATCTGTGAGAATCAACAGTCGTTGCATGCAGGCGTTACCACAATCTCAGCTGTAATGACCCAAGCTGAGGTTCTTGGGGAATCGACATCCATCGAGGAGGCTATGTTGGCAATCGCAGTAGGTTATGAAGTGACTTGCCGTTTGGGTCGTGAGCTTGGGACGGATTCGTATCATCGCGGGTGAGACTTTGAGCTGTATGGAGGGTTCATGGGCACTGACGAGTCGTAGATTTCACAACACAGGAACCGCAGGCATTTTCGGGGCAGTGGCAGCCATTGCGGTCCTGAAACATCTCCCACCAGATCTGGTCGGGTCCGCTTTTGGTCTTGCTGCCAGTAAAGCTGCGGGGTCCATGCAGTACTTGGATAACGGATCGTGGAATAAGCGTCTTCATCCTGGGTTTGCTGCCCACGATGCCTTCATCTGCGTTGCTCTGGCAGAAGCAGGCGTTGTTGGCGCAAGCCGAAGCATCGAAGGGAAGTACGGGTTTCTGCGAGCTTACAGTCCTAAGTCCGATCAGGATCTGCAACGCCTGACTGCAGGGCTCGGAAAGGTCTGGGTGTGGTTACAATCCAGTCTGAAGCCGTATCCTGCCTGTCGTATGGCACATACCTTCATCGAGATGGCCGGCAAGTTGCATAGCACACACGCCTGCAAGCTCTCGGATATTACCGCCATTCAGTTACAGATGCCACCGACGAACATCCTGTTGATTGGAGATCCAACGCCGAACAAGATACATCCGAGCAACAACATTGATGCGCAATTTTCGGTCTTCTTTCAAGTCGCACACGCGATGTTGCATGGTTCTGCCACGGGCATGAAAGCCTACGACAATATCGGTGATCCTGAAGTCAACGCGCTCTGCAGTAGGATTACTGTGTCCGGTGACCCCAGTATGACTGGGTTCTCTGGTAGGGTGCGAGTGCAGTGGAGCCACGGTGGTGTCGAGGACATGCAACAACAGTATCCACTCGGGGAAGAGCAGCATCCATTTCTTAAGGCAAATGTAGATGAGAAGTTCGTTTCTTTGGTGCGGCCAGTCTTCGGGGAGGCGCGGGCGGATGCTATCCTGAGCGTAGTGGAGCATCTGCAGGAACGAACCATTCAAGAGCTTCTGCTGCTTTTGCGTTGAGCTCTGGTGTTGGGTATCAATCTGAGCCCTGCTGACCTGCGCGCGCTTGCTCTCTGTTCAATTGAGCCCGGTGCTCGCGGAACGACTGCAGGACGATGTCCATAGAATATTCCTCACTGATCTTATGCAGCGTGATTTCCTTGGCGCCTTTGCGTCGCTCGATCGTCCATGTTCCTTCATTGTTGATGTTTGACTTGAGGAAGTCAAGGAAGGCAGCTGCGAAGTTGATGCATGTGTTGCCGTCCCAAGTCTGAAACCCTTGTCGCTTCACGAAATTCGGAATCTCAAGCGTCTTCCACTCCTCGAGGCGCTCCAGATGTCCATTCGCACTTCGGAAGCCGATGATGATCTTTGGGACGCCAAGAAGAAAAGACTGCGCCCAGAAACGGCACATCTTGCGTTCAAACTTGGTTGCAGCTTTCTGGTCGCCGCGGTTGAAACTCTCGCTTGTTTTCAATTCCACATAGGGAATTGGATCAGCTGTGTCGTCGGGCTTGCTGCCTTCCACAGCATCCACTTCACCTCCAATGATAATACTGTGACTGCCGATGCCTGTTCGTACCACGGAGCAGTATTGGGCATGATTGTTGACGATCTCATCTTCACGATTTTCGACCTCATCACGAGAGCATTCGGCAAGTGGTCGCGGCAACGTGGCGAGTGTCTCAAACTTGTATCCTGGCGTTCAGTATTAGTGCGTTCGTTTCAATCGCTGCGTCACGTACCCCAAAACGCCATTTGGTCCGGATCAAAACGTCCTTGTCGCTGTCTCTGTTGATTGCCCTCGACTCGTTGCTGGGCTGCTTTTGCTGACTGATTCTCCTCTATGTACACGGTTCCCTGAAGGCGCGGCTTTATCAACGAATGGTTCAATCCTTTGATGTCGAGGACTTACCTGAAAATATGTCGCGTTCATCTCGAATTCACCAAAGCCGTCAAAAGGCGCAGCCAATATCTGGTGGAACTTGTTAGCTTCGAGAACTTACGTGTGACCCAACCAAAGCGTGGAAAGAGCTGGCCTACTTTGGTCATCATGCCTCGCCAGGTGAGGAAGTCTGCGTCTAATTTCGTGTTGTTTTGGTGCTCATGGAGCCGAATCGTATCGAGCAGTGGATTGAGATGTAGATCCGTGGCGTCATTGTACTTCTGAAAAGTATCAAAGCCTTTCGAAAGATCTATGCGGCGTTGTTCAGGCACGTATGGGACGTCGAAGAATGGAGGGTAGTAGTAGCGCAAGCTTCTGCCATCTAAAGGAAAGCAAACATGTTTGTCATCGAAGGAGAACTCGGTCACTTCGCGGGGACGTTTGATGGCTGCTGCTTTACCCTGGAATGGCCGCAAGTCGTGGAAGCGGAAGGAGAGCATACTGGACGGTCTTGTTCATGGTCGTTGCTGTGTTGATGTCGCCCGACACACCTGCAGTGGACAGAAGGTGAAGCGAAAGAGCGGCCCGATCCGAAGGGATGCCGTATTTGAACAACCTTGCTGCCTTGGTGCCTCCAAACATGTTCAATCTGATGCAGCACCATTGCGGCAAGACCGAGGCAGCATCGACGCGCTTCTGCGCATCGAGATGACCTGCTGGAATCCAAATAAATCGCGGCGCCATCTCCTCTTCAAGCGCACTCTCGCAATCGAGCAGACCCAGACCCTGAAGAATGTCACTTTTGGGCGGCCGCGGCAAATAGTGTTCACAATTTCAAGGGCTCTGGACCGCCAGACCAGACATACGAAAGCCACTAGCAGTGCGCGGTCCGATGTTTGGTCGATTGTATAGTGTGGCATCGAGCTAAATCATCCCCTAGTCCCCGAGGGCTGCAACACAGGTATCGTGATGCAGCCACTTCACACCGGCAACATCCATGGCAGACTCGTGCGCGGCAAAACACCAAACCATCGAGGCTACCAGTCGTAGTACACTGCATTTGCCGGAACGTCGACAGCCTCCTCATCATGTCTTCTGCTTGCTAATGCGAACAGCCACAGACTTCATAGGCTTCATAGACCCGACGATACGTCAAGCGATCCTGCAGCACCAAGCATTACAATGAAGCATGCGATTGACACGCGGTGCGCACAGATCGTCATTCTATTTCTCCGCAACAAGACTGCGTAGACGTTGCGTTAAACCACCTTGAGGCGCTTGAAGATCTGCGGAGTGCGCGCGCCACTTGCGCAAGGTTAGACGCTTTCTCCGTTCTGGGACGTTACCGCAGCCTCGATGGCTCATGTGCGGCGTAGTTGGCTTGAGCCCCTCTCGGTTTGTAGCCAAGTCGCGCTCTGGCGGACGCCTCTTTGGGTCGATCATCTGCAGATCTCTGCCCTCCAGCCAATGAAAGCTCACTGGGAATGCTGACCCTCTATTAGTATGAAGTGCGGACGCACATCAATACACTTACCATGGCAAAGGCTGCGAATGCGAGCGGCAAACGCAGAAAAGAACCGAGCGGTATACAAGCAGTATGACGATGTCCATTTGCCGCAAGGCGACTATATCTATGTGCTCGCATGCCGCGACTGTCGATCTTTCTTCACTACTGTTCAAGCATTTGCAATACTGCTGATCTCTCAAGATGAAGTCCACACTCCAACTGTTGACGGCTGTGTTGCCGCTGGCTTCGGCCTACCCTGCGGTCATGGAGGCACTGGCCCTTGAAAAGCGACAGAACGATTTCCCTGAAGTTCCAGCGCCACTGTTCACCACAGACCGTGACAACTGCGGATCCCATGGCAAGTGCACAGTCTTCGACGCAGAAGACCAACTTGTTCCGGTTTCCCAGGCCAGCGGTCATGAGGTATGGATGATATCTGGCAGGGCTGTATGAAATAGTTAACGAGATTTCAGTTCCGTGCTCCTGGTCGCAACGATCTCCGTGGACAATGCCCTGGCTGTTAGTAGTGCCTCCAACATCATTTTGACGAAGCAAGGACTGACAGGATACGTTAGTGAACGCTGCCGCAAACCACAACTACCTTCCAGTATCGTTTAACGCAATCCAGACGAGCAAAATGTGAAGTTGCTAACTTTTCCACCAGAGAAATGGTCTGGCCACGATCCAGCAGACCGTTGATGGCTTGAACGCAGCATACAGCATGTCGCCCGAGCTTGGCGCAATTTTGGCCGCCATTGCTATCGCCATCTCTGGCGACCCAATTACAGGCCGCTGGTCGATTGGTGGCGGTTTCAATGGCGCGCTCGGCCTCCTCGGACGCCCTACTGGTATCGTTGGTACACACAACCGTTATGAGGGAGATGCCTCCATTGTCAGAGGTGATGCCTACATGCACGGCGGAAATGTCGGATTTTTCGAGATGCATCGCTGGAACCGACTCTACGGTCTCGCCGCTTCAGACGGCGGCCTCACGCACGATAAGGTGGCGAGCCAGGCGTACTACACCGCTGAATATTCGATCAGGAACAACCCGTAAGTTCCAGTGCCGATCGGGTGAGGCTCAATATCTGGTTTACTAACGATGCGACCAGATACTACTTCTCCGCACCCTTCTCCGGCCTGGTTGCTCCAGACGCTCACAAGTATGTCAAATGTATTATATGTGTGCCAGGACTATGCTAACTGGTTCTCAGCTTTGTGGTCCACTTCATGTCCAACCGCTCTCAGGAAAATATGGGTGGCGTCCTCAACGGCGAGGTACTCAAGTCATTCTTCTCTGTCACAGGCCAGCCCGGCTCCTTCGTCCACACCCCTGGCAATGAGCGCATCCCAGAGAGTAAGCCTTGTTATATCTGTTGTGAATGGGGCGGATTCGAGCTAACATCCGACTAGACTGGTACAAGCGACCAACTTCTCAACCAATGAACACTGTTGATACCAACGTCGATACTGTCATCAACGACGGCATGTACCCAGGTATCATCAGGTTCGGCGGAAACACTGGTACCGTGAACAGCTTCGTCGGCGTCGACACCGGTGACCTCACTAGCGGCGCTTTCAACGGAGCCTCGCTCTTGGAAGGGTACGAGCGAGCCACGTTACATGACCTACATAACTTTACTGACCTTTGTACCAGTAACAACCTCTCTTGCTTCTTCTTGCAAGCCTCGCAAGCTGGTTTGGCAGATGCCATCGACCCTCTCCTCCAGCCAATCGGCCAGATCCAGAACTTCTTGAACGCACAGCTCGGACCCCAGATCTCTGCCCTCGGCTGCCCACCACTTGCCAGCTTCGATAACTCGCTATTCGGCAACTTCCCAGGTGCCCAGCGCAGGTCTTAGAGAGTTGGCTATGACGATCAAAACGGCAGATGAAATGTACATATCAGGTCCACTGCGGACCAGCGTAACAAGCTAGAAGTAGCTTTTGTACAGTACTATATTATCCGAAATGGTATTGGAGCTGTCTACATAATATACAGTCTTTAACACTCTTCACTCAATCTTGCAGTCGTATGCAGTCAACGCTCGAGCTTACCCAAGACTGAATTATTCCTGCGCCATCCATTCAAGGCAGCCGGGAGACCAAGGGTGTCTCTCCTCTTTCCCAATGTTCCGCGGTCTCCAGGCTGCCCGGCTGGGCTTCGGTTGGGATCGTGTTGTTGAGAACTGTCTAAAGCACGACTGCCTTCCACTGACAGCTTTGATTCTTGTTCATGTTCGCCACGATGTCTTGCACCAAAGCACAATATAGGCTATATCGTACAGATGGAAATCTGCCGAGAGTGTTCCTGCGGGGATGGGACCCACAGCATGCAACGCACACGTCAAGGCAAACAACGCACGGCGTCAGATGAACATGATGGCACGCACATAATACGGGTGCGCGACGTTCCTCGACGCCTGGCCAAAGCTCTGTCGTCAATCATGCGCTGTTTTACCTGTTCAGCGCTACTGCCTAGCAGCTTATGGACCATCTCCACGGAAGCACTCAACTCGACATTCTACAACCCAATATTACCAGGCTGGAATTCAGATCCAACATGCACACAAGTGAACGGGACCTTCTTCTGCGCGACAAGCACATTCGATGCCTTCCCAGGTTTGCCCATCTACGCAAGCAATGATTTGATCAACTGGAAGCTGGTCAGCCATGCCTGGAATCGAGAGGAGCAATTACCAGGCATCGGAGAAAGGACCCTCGACCAGCAAGCTGGGATGTATGCTCCTACCCTGAGATACCATGACGGAGAATTCTACATCGTCTGCACTTACTTGTACAATCGTGTCAACGGGAGTGTTGGAATATTGTTTAGGACTTCCGATCCTTTCGACAATGCAGCCTGGTCTCTGCCAGTCTTGTTCGACGCTCCTTCGATTGATCCGGATCTCTTTTGGGACGATGACGGCAAGCTATACATGGCATACGCTGGCATCGGTCTCGCAGAACTCAATGCTGAGACTGGCGAACTCTCGAGGGGAGTCAGGATTTGGAATGGCACCGGAGGCGTGTATTCTGAGGGTCCCCATATCTACAAGAAGAATGATTGGTATTACCTCTTGATTGCCGAAGGTGGTACTGAGCTCAATCATATGGTGACAATCGCTCGATCTCGGAACATCACTGGCCCTTACGAGGGTTATGAGAACAATCCCATTCTTTCCAATGCCAATACGACTGAGTATTTCCAGACAGTCGGTCATGCAGATTTATTCCAAGACCAGAACGGAAAATGGTGGGGTTCAGGACTTGCCACGAGATCCGGACCGGAATGGGAGATCTACCCAATGGGTCGCGAGGTGGGTTACGAAAATCCATGCATGCATAGCTAGCGTGACTGACTGGAACAGGCTGTCCTTTATGCTGCTTCCTGGGACGGTGACTGGCCAGTCCTAGACCCTGTGCAAGGCGTCATGACTGGCTGGCCTCTTCCTTCATCTTCCAAGGCGCTGCCAGCATCTGGCCCATACTCCTGGGAGCCAGAGACTCTGAACTTCGCTCCCGGTAGTTCTCTTCCAGCCAGCTTCTACACCTGGAGGTATCCTCCATCCAACTCGACGTTCCAAATATCGACTCCGGGACACGAAAACACCTTGAGAATCAGTCCATCGCGGGCCAATTTGACAGGCTCGTCCGAATCACCCGAACTCTTTGGACTGCAAGGAATTGCCTTCGTGTCACGAAAGCAAGAGCACAGCCTCTTCACCTTCGCAGTTGATCTGAGCTTCAATCCACAAAGACCAGGCCAAGAGGCCGGTATCACGGCCTTCTTGACGCAACAGCAGCACATTGACCTTAGTGTGAGGGCTGCTAATCGTTCCGCGAGACATGCGAGTCGGCAGCTCGTCTTGCGCACATATGCCGACTCTGCCAACTTGACATCGAGCCTCAACACAATGCCATTGCCTAGCTCCTGGACGAGATCCAAGGCCATCAGGTTGCAGATCCATACGGCAAACGACAGCAGCTACGTGTTTTCAGCGTGGCCGGTAGACAACGCCAACGAGCGACTGATTGTAGGCTCCGTTCCAGCGAGGGTTCTTTCCGGTGGTACAGGTCCATTCACAGGCACTCTGCTAGGCGCTTTTGGAACCTGTAATGGCGGGACTGGCACAAACAATACGTGTGCGGATGCTGGTGGCGAGGCGTACTTCAGTAACTGGAGTTATACCGGTGCTGCGCAGAAGATTGCTGCTTCTGAATTTGTGCCATCTGCGGCGTTGCATGGAGCAATCTAGCGTCGACGCCAGAGCCATCTGTCTCGTGCTGGAGAGGAACTCAGTGCTAGGTCTTCATTCCTATGGCAGAAGTGAACTCTCTGCTTCAATACGGTGGTAGTAGATCCGCTCCAAATCTCGGCTGTGGAATTGGTGACACAGCTGCATTAGTTGATAGAGAAAGGTGAATGTGGTCGGACGCTCATTGAACGCCTTCGATATACTCATGACGGCCTGTCATTTCGCCGTTTATTGAAGTGAGGTGCTCAATTCATGGGTCCCTACAGTATCGCTCAACTCAGCTGCTCGTCTGCCCGGGCAGGTCTCCGCACATCGTTGTCGCGAGTCTCGAAGTCTAGTTAAATCCTAGGTGCGACATCTCCGCTCGATGCTCGCCTCAGATCCAGAGAACCGAATACTTGGCTGCTAGCCCCATAGCTCTATACGACTCCAAGATGCAGAGAAATCACACATTGCCCGCTTATCGCGCCAACGAGCCTTGAGCAACGACATCATGTGCTCTGCTCAACTGTACGTGACAGCAACCAAATCGGCGGCAGGAGAAACCTCGGTGCCAGATCGTCCGCGCACCGATGTTCTTACATGGGAACGATCGTTGATGCAAGCGATATAAAGATGGCCGCGGTCGCACCTAGGACAGGGTGTGCCGAAGAACAAGGTCGACTTAAGGAAGCCAGCTTCTGTTCTTATATGTCGTTCCATCTTAGCCTCAGCAACGAACCACATCTGGCACCAACCTGCTTGCTGCACCTTCGAGTGCTGTCGACGAGGCAATGATTATGTTCGTACCGCCTGCCTGAGGAGCCGATCAGCATAAGCCTGCCTGAATGAAAGAGCCACATTCCCTGCCCCGGCTTGTGCTTTGAAGTTTCCCCGCCCAATTCCAAGTTGCTACAAGGTTGTAGCACTTGGAGACCTGCCCAACATGCATACAAGCATGTCAAGCTTCTCGAACCATCGACCACACCTCGCAGATCAGCTGCGATCACGTCTGTCGTTTGAGATTGATGCTGTTCCCGCTCGCTCCATCGAATGGTATGTGGCATGTGCGAAGCTGTCGCACAGCTTCTCCCTGCACGAGATCCATGGTATAGCCAATCAGAATCGACTTCTGCTTGTCAACCCTGCAGCTCCGATGTCAATGGGTGTCTGACTTTTAGGTCGAGCCGCCGCAGCATCTCGAAGCTGCTCAAAATTTCGCGCATCATGTGCTTTGGCAACTCCTCCCTGCTTGGTCATGATTTGACCGCCAAACGCACTGTGCTGAGTATTTAGCGTAGCAATTTGGGTAATGCCAATGCGCTGTGCCATCATGGGTATTTGATGTTCTATTGGAGAACGGAGCTTCTGACTTTCACGTGGTGCGGTGCTGCGATGCACGTTCGAACATCGTTGGCATCATAGGGAGAAGCTGTTGGTGTGGGTCATCCTGGGCGGTATATTGCCCTGGCGATGGATCGCCAACAGTAAAGTCACGTCCAGCTTTCCTTCCAGCTCGTCGCAAGTGCCTACTTTCTCATCAGCATCAGTCTCGCTTCTTCGCTCAATTGCACTGCGCCGACCCCAAGAGTAGCAACGAGATCTCCAAAATGGCCCAATTCGCCAAGCGCGACAGTGCGATTGACGTGAACGGTGACACCCTCAACGGAGTGTCCGTTGACATCGCCATCACAGCCGATGGATCCTGGTTCTACTTTGCCATCTGCGCCATCATGGGCGCAGTTGGAATGTCCGTCCTCGCAGCATCAATGACGAGACCACGTACCCATCGTGTCTTCTTCTACGTCACTGCGGCAGTCAATTTGACAGTATGTTACAACAACGCGAGGACCTGAGGTCCAGCACTCGAAGCTAACCGATGAATCGCCAGGCTTGCATTGCGTACTTCGCCATGGGTAGTAACCTGGGCTGGGCACCAATCGATGTGCAGTTCCAGAGAGATCGTGCCAATGTCGCCGGCGTGAATCGAGAAATCTTTTACGCACGATACATTGACTGGTGAGGCCTGTAAAACTCCATTCCCATCCGCCGCTCTTGCTGATGGCTTGAACTTTATAGGTTTGTGACCACGCCGCTGCTCCTGTCCGACCTTATGCTCACCGCCGGCCTTCCATGGACGACAATCCTCTGGACAATCTTCCTGGACGAGGTCATGGTCATCACTGGCCTTGTCGGTGCTCTGGTCTCCACCCGATACAAGTGGGGATTCTATGCTGCCGGGTGTGCGGCCATGTTCGGAGTGTTTTACAACCTCGTCATCCATGGCCAGAAATCTGCAAGATCGCTCGGTACAGATGTGTATCGGACTTACATGATGTGTGGTGTTCTGACGCTTTTCGTCTGGCTACTCTACCCGATCGCTTGGGGTGTCGGCGAAGGCGGAAATGTGATTCCACCCGATTCGGAAGCCATCTTCTACGGTGTCCTGGACTTCGTCGCCAAGCCAGTCTTCTCGATAGCCCTAATTTACGGACACTGGAATATCGATCCGGCTCGAATGGGTCTTGTGCTCCGGGACTATGACGAGGTCCCGAATTACTTTGGTACTTACAGTCCAGGTCATGGCGGCCATGGCGAGAAGGGCACCAATGGCCATGCTGCCGAAGGTGAAAATGCACCAGTTATCAACGCACCTGCCAACGGTGCTTGAGGAACATTCCGGTGGCGATCACCGAAACGAGCCTTGGGCCTGATGTCGACACGAGGAGGGGTTGGAGTTTGGTCTGAAATGAAGTGATACCCTTCGTAGTAATGATTGTACCAAGGCGTGGAAGCGATGATACCCCTTCACTCTTTCGGTACTGGCGAACCTGCAGTTGTATTCGTAATGGCAAGAGCAATCGCTAGGAGTAGGTACTGCGGACAATGGAATTCATGCGAAGTCCAATATGTGCTGACCTTTCGTGTCGCCGGAGGTGCCTGATATTCGGACGTACTGCCGCGTGAGTAATCACGTCGCCAGCCTCCGCTTCTCTTGATGACTCCAGTAGGTGGAGGTCGTCAACGGCATCTGGCAGAACGCTCAATGTAAGTGGCCGAGGACGGGCTCTCTGCGTCGGTCTTCTTGGGAGTCGAAGCCGACCGTTATAAGGACCAAATGCAAGTTGGCGGAACGACTGAGGTCGCGTCCAGGAGGGGTGAGACTAGTTGGCCTGTGGCGTCGCATTGTGGCGCCAAGACGGCAGTCAGCGGCCCTCCCTGCTGCAATCCTCCTAAACACGTTTCGCCGCGGAGGAGAAGACGCGATGTCGTGCAGCGTTCGCAGTGGGTACTGGCATCGTTCATTGGTGTTGTCGACGATGCGGCAGCACGAAAGCAGGACGACACGTGAAAACCAAGGCGCAAACCACGCGTCGCCGGACTTCAACCTCTCGTTCACGCCCGTCGATCCCTGCCGAGGTGTGGGGACGGGGTCTCGACTAAGGCAAACTCTATTTCCGCTGGTGTGGACCACGCTCCATCCAATTTGCATCTCACGCATCCTCCCTACGACGCGAGCGGGACGCCATTCTCTTCCATCAGCAGCATCATCACCAGCATGAGCAGGCACATCCAGGAATCTTAGCATCAGATCGGACCTGAACCTTCCGCCCACGAGGCTGCCCGGAGCCCATCACAAAATGTCCGGTGAACATTCTCAAGGCCTCTTGACAGGCGAATTCCAGGAGAAGTCCTCCGCCACCGGCCGATTCTCCGCCATCCGCAACATCTCATGGTCCGCACTCCTGCACTCCATCGGTCATGCGCTGAAGCCCGAGATCTTCGAGCGTAGAGCCCTCTCGGCCGCGCAAAAACGACCTGGAACGACAGCATGGCTGGATGGTCTTCGCGGCGTTGCCGCTCTTTCCGTCTGCACGATGCATTTGTGCGTCTATACTCACACAAATCTTGAGCTCTGCTACGGAGCAGGCATTTGGTGGCAGAAATGGAATACATCTATTGCGGCTTGGCCTATCTTCCGTCTCCCATTCACCGGCGGCCACTTTGCCGTCATTCTCTTCTTCACCATCTCTGGATACGTGGTACCACGACGTCTCATTTCTCTTCTTCACGAGGGCAAACAAGCCGAATTTGTGGAAGCCATCAACGCAGCCATTGTTCGTCGTCCCGGTCGATTATTCCTTCCTGTGGCATTTTCGACCCTCTTTTTGGCATTTTTCTGGCACATCACAGGCATTGTGACGGCTTTCCCTCAACGACAGAGTAACATTTTCACAGAAGTGTGGGCCTGGTTTCTGGATCAGATGAAGTTTTGGTATTACTATCGCACAGGATTCTTGTTTACCTATTATAATGCACACACCTGGACGATTCCGGTCGAGCTGCGCGGCAGCATGAACATTTTCTTGTGGTTGTTCGCAGTGCATCAGGTCCGGACAAAGTGGAGAATCTTGATGACAGTCGGAATCCTGGCACATTTCATCTACGCGTCTGGTGCGTGGTATGCAGCTTTCTTTGCGGGCATGTTGACGAGCGAGTTGGACATGATTTACACAAATGGAATTCCGGTCAGCTTGCCCTGGGATCCAATCGTGAACTTCTTCCGAAAGCGGGAGATGATCAAGCAGGGTGTATTGCATGTTATGCTCTTCGTCGGACTGTGGCTTGCCAGCCAGCCGAGCTCGGATATGCATTCGCGAGACGAGGTGATGGACTGTGGAGCGTGGAATTATCTGAACAAGCTTATCCCGGATCCGTACAACGATGGCAACAACACAACGTATCGATGGTTCTGGCTATTCTGGGCGGCGTGGATCATCTTGGTCACAGTGGGCCAGATTGGCTGGGTGAAGTGGTTGTTCGAGACTGGTCCAGCTCAGTGTAAGTGCAACAAAAGTCCCGGGAGAGGGCAAGCAGAAGTGCTAACTCGTCGCAGATCTCGGCCGCCACTCGTTCGCGCTTTATCTCGTTCACGGCCCTATCATCGGTCTGTACTCCGATCGCCTCTTTTACCTCACAGGCGTCAAGATTCCCTCCAGTGATGATGATATCAAGCGTTTTGGGCATCTGACCAACAAGTGGAAAGATTCCAGCTGGTGGATTCTGCCGGAAGGAGGACCGTATGCTCTGGAGCCCAGCTTCATTTTCTGTGTGCTCATGTCACTGCCTGTCATGTTGTACGTGGCTGAGTGCGGAACACGCATGTTTGATATTCCCGGTGTGAAGATTTCGAGATGGATGTGGACCAAGATGAAATCCTTATGAAGCGTGGGCAGTGTATATTGTGCATTTTGAGCGGGTCGGCGTGTAGCAGTACCGGTGTTGGTAGAAACGGATTGGGCTGTCTGATGTAGAAGTATGTATAGCGTGGAATTTGGCAATGATCAGCTTGCAGTGTCCGACGTGCTCGCCATTGGGTTTATCATAATGGCTATTTTAATGGGCGGGAAGTTGCCGCAGCCAAGCTTCTGACCCCGGACGCCAGCATGTGCTCGTGGGTACAGGTGTTGATCACAGTCATTGAAGACGCACCAGCCCGTGGTCCTCCTTTGTTCACTCATTCCTCCCGTACATGCATCAGCGCACTGTGCTGATCGCGACTGCCTCTCTCTTCACTCCGCGCCTGTCGTTCTCGCATGCCACGACGTCTTCCATAAGAAGCAGCCTCGACCCCCGCCGACTGTTTGCGAGAGCGCCTATCCTCTTTCCCCCGGTCATTTCACACCATTCGCGGACAATGGCAACACAACCGGAGTGGCAGGCGCCGCAGCGCACGACTGAACAAGGAAACTTGCCCAGTCTGGTGGTGTACAATTCTCTCACACGAAAGAAGGATGCCTTCGTGCCCATCTCCGGCAAGAATGTGGGCTGGTATGCTTGCGGACCGACCGTGTACGACGACGCGCACTTGGGCCACGCGAGGAATTATGTCTCAAACGATATCATCAGGCGTATCATGTCGGACTACTTCAAGTTTGACGTGAACTTCGTTATGAACATCACCGACGTCGACGATAAGATTATTCTGGAGGGGCGGAAGAGACATCTGCTAGAGCAATTTCTGGAGAAGCACGAGACAGTGGATGAGGAGGTACGAAAGGTCACAGAGGAGGCCTATGAGGCGTATCTGGCGAAGCAATTGCCCTTGCTCAAGGATAGCAAGCCGAGCACATTCCTGCAGGACGAGAAGAAGGCGTACGGGCATGTCCTAAATGGAAAGGCTCTGGAGGGAGACGGGCCGCCTGGAGATAGAGAGGCGAAGGTCAAGATGCATTTGGACACGATCCGAGCAGCTGCGGAAGTGCTAGCTCTTCCCTCAGACCAGGCGCCGGGGCTGGAGTCGTGGGCGGAAAAGGCGTCGGGAGTACTGAAGCCGTTCTTGGACAAGAAGTACGCACACACGATCGACGGGCGAAAGCAGCACGACATCTTCACCAAACTTACAAAGCTGTATGAGAAGCGATTCTTCGAGGACATGCAGAGGCTGAATGTGCGGGCACCCGACAAGCTGGTACGAGTGACAGAATATGGGCAGAAGATTGTGGATTTTGTCAAGCAAATACAGGACAATGGCTACGCATACGACCACGAGGGCTCGGTTTACTACGACACGACAGCTTGGGAGAAGTCAGGAGGTGTGTACGCTCGTCTACAGCCGTGGAACCGCAACGACCAGGAGTTGCAGGCAGACGGCGAAGGATCGCTTTCTGCGAATGCAACGAGCTTCAAGAAGGCCAACTCTGATTTCGCTCTATGGAAAGGCTCCAAGCCAGGCGAGCCGGTCTGGGACTCACCCTGGGGCGCAGGTCGTCCCGGCTGGCACATCGAGTGCTCGGCAATGGCGTCAGATGTCCTTGGAAAACAAATGGATATTCACTCTGGAGGCATCGATTTGGCGTTCCCGCACCACGACAACGAATTGGCACAATCAGAAGCATATCACCATAAATGCGGTGCCGAGAGTGAGCAGTGGGTCAACTACTTCTTGCACATGGGTCATCTGCACATCTCCGGCAGCAAGATGAGCAAGAGTCTCAAGAACTTCACAACAATCAAGACCGCTTTGGATCGAGGCGATTATACCCCGCGCCAAATGCGCATCATCTTCCTACGAGGAGCATGGAAAGATCAGCTCGAAATTGATGACGATATGCGCAAAGCTGGAAGATCATGGGAGGAGAGAATCGACAATTTCTTCATCAAAGTGCGCGATATACAGTCACACCCTTCGAAAACGCTCAGCAACGGCACGAATGGCACATCGACGCCCGCATCGGACCTCGATGGCAAGCTGGAAGAGGCAAAGAGCGAACTACACAAAGCTCTGCTCGACTCCTTTGACACACCTGCAGCAATGCGCATCATTTCTGATCTCATCGGATCATACAATTCAGCTAGCTACGTACCCGACGAAACATCACTGGCGATCGGCAAATGGGTTACCGATATCCTGGTCATGTTCGGCCTCGACTCCAACTATCGCAAAGGAGAGATCGGATGGTCGGGAGTCGATATTCCCGAGAAAGCGAAAGCATTTATTTACCCACTGTCTGAGCTTCGTGATGAGGTTCGCAAGCAGGCCATCGAAGGCCACGTCGACATCATCTCCCTGGGCCGACTGGACGAGAAGGACAACTACTACAATGACGATCAAAAGTATGCCCGTGCGTACGCTGATTTCCAACGCAAGCTCTACGAGTTATACACCAAAAACGCGGAGCCCAAGGCATACCTTGAAGCCTGCGACGAGCTACGAAATACCACACTCTGGAATTTGGGCATTTACCTCGAAGACCGCGAGAACAAGCACGCGCTTGTACGGCCTGTCTCTGCATCATTACGCGAGGAGCGAGAGGACAAAGAGCGACGAGCGGCAGAGAAGGCTGCTGCCAAAGCCAAGGCGCAGGCAGACAAAGCGAAAGCGGACGCTGGAAAAGCAGAGAAGGCGAAGATCGATCCTTTGACCATGTTCCAGCAGGGAGAGTATGCCGGCAAATACAAGGCGTATGACGAGAGGGGGATCCCAACGTATGATGCGGAAGGCAAGGAGATTGCAAAGGCGCAGACGAAGAAGCTGACCAAGCTGTGGGAGGCCCAGAAGAAGTTGTTCGAAAAATCACAGGCATAGATCGAATTGGTGTAGGACCTTCACGAAGCCAACGAGCATCACGCGCAGCCCTGTGCGCGATCAGCATGCCTCCGACATACCAATCTTCTCACGCCGCTCACTGCCCTGCCTAGCATGCGCACACTGTTTAATTCAAGGAGTATCAATCACAGCTGACCTCTACAATTGCTGCGCTGTTCGATAGAGAGCTCTGGCCCGCGACGAGGGTGCACATGATCGTCTCGCAGAGGCTCAATAGGCCGCGTACTCTGGTTTTGACGATACTCGGCGTGTAGTGGTCCACAGGAGGCCACTTGAGTGTGATAGTGGAGTATTCGTCCCTCATTGTGTGGTAACTTCACCAGGAGCGCATCGGCACGGACCGTGAATGTAAATATACGTGACAGCAACAGCTGGACCTTTTAACTTGCACAGATTTACCACTCAATCCTTTCCCCTCTCTGAAGCAACATCGAGCACAGCACACTGTCCAGTCCACGCTGAAAATGGAGAACGTTCGCCTGTCCTATCCACACTCGACCATCTCGACCATGAGTACAGCCCTCGATGCCTCTGTCCACCCGGGCGCTTCGAAGCCACACCCCGGCGTCTTTCCTGCTGAAATTCAAATCGAGATAGCAAAATGCTGCGACGACGCGACGCTCTCAAGTCTGCGCCAAGTTTCCCGAGCCCTGTCGCAAAACACCTTTGAGATCTTCGCGAAGCGATTCGTCGCCGTCGTCAGCTGTGACGGGATCAAATCTATACAGAGACTCCACACTATCTCCATGATTCCTGAATTTGGACGACACGTGGAGACGGTGCAACTACGATCGAAGTGCTTCGAGAACTTGCACGACTTTTACAGAAACCACTACAGCGCCCAGGATGCCGTCCAGCATACGCTCCAGGCCGCCCTTGGGAATCTGTCACGACTTGGCGCGAACGTGCAGATTGAGCATCTTCTTGGCTGTAATACACCTGGCCATGACGGAAAATACGTCAATAACCACCTCTTGTTTGGGTCACATTGCAAACCAAAGTCTCTCCATCTTGGTCTATGCTGGCTCTCAACCAGGTTAACATCTTTCCCGTACGCCCGTTTTGGCATCCGTCGCCTGCGTACAAGATGGGCCGATGTCACACGCCTATATATCGATTTCACGCAGTGGCAGTACATCAGCTTATGGAAACGAGGACTTTGCGATTTTCTTGCCTCTGCCGAGGGGATACAAGAACTTGAAATCCGTGGCGCCAACAGTCACCACTTGCTGGATCTCGAAGCCGCCATTTGGTTCGTGCGACGGTCAAGAGAAGGGGCGATTAGTCTACGCACATTGAAGTTGCTGGAGTGCCGATCAGAGGGACTGGAATTGCTTGAATTCCTCGCATGTCAGAGGCACTCGTTGAAGGAGCTTCACTTGGATAACGTTAGCATGGGTAAAGGGTGTCAAGAATGGAGAGCTGTGCTCCGGTGGATCGCTAGAGCAATGATGCTGGAAAGTTTCAAGTCACAAGCTCTGAGTCGTAAGACTTACGTCTTTGGCCGGCTGCCATTCTTGACAAAATCTGGTGAAGATCATTTCGTGGCCAAAGGTTCCATGGGAGACGTTGAAAGCGGTTTGCTGGACTATGCCGATTCCGCCCGCGAGCCGATTCAGCACTGTTGATGAGCTTACCGGGGAATCAATATTCTTGGTCTATCAGCAAGGACGTCTGGCGCCCGACAAAGAAGAACCTTGCTCAGAAGTCCTTTCGACAGCAAACGAAACAGCAGACAAACACATCGACGTGCAATCTTCGAACGGCATTGAACATATCTGGAATCGTACCCGCACCGTTTTTGCCGATCCTTTTACTGCATTCTGCGCGGACCTGAGAGGCGTCGTCAATCACATGCAGCGCTATTCACTCCGTTCGTGACCAGAAGACATCTGAAGCGCGCTAGTACTCTTTAGTGCTTTCACCAGATGAAGTTCGCAAACCCTTCCACCAAATTGTACAGGACATCACTAAAAACGCTCCAGTATTGCCACGGTCAACTCGAACCTTTCAATTAATTGCCAGAAGCAGCGCCTTAGGCGCCAATTTCTGTGAAATTATGAACGAAATCAACGCAAGCGCCGGCCAGGAGGGCGGTGGAGCATGCGGTGGAGCATGCGATGTCGCCAACGAACCCGCTGCTGCCACTGCCATCAAGACCAAGGCGAATTTGCTCTTACTCCCAGCCGAGTTGCAAATCGCTATCGCGAAGGAGTGTGACGACAAGACTTTGCTAAGCTTGCGTCAGGTATGCCGGAAACTCGAAGCGGACACAATCGACGTATTCTCGCAACGTTTCTTCGCAGGTCTCCGTCACGACCTAACAGCAGACTCTATCGAGAAGCTATACGAGATTAGCCATGTTTCCAAAATTGCTCGCCATGCTCGGGTCCTGCAGCTTAATATACACGACAGGCACCCAAGCCAACTAAGGGAGACCTCCGATGGAAAGACCTACAAGCAAGAATTGGAGATACACAGCGCGGATGCAGGAGACTCGACTCGATTCGCGGAAGCCTTGCGATCCATGTCTGCACTTGGTGCATGCTCGACCTTGCTGGTCCATGGAATTGACACCCGCGTCGACTTCCGTACCCTAGAGAGGGCTTTACTTGAATCCGACCATGGGCTTCGCAAACTGTGCATTAAGCTTTGGAACCCTCCCACTGACCTAATACGCGCCTCTCCAGACCTATCACTTGAGGATCTCGAGCGCCTGAGTCGAGTTGGGAGCAGACTGGAATGCTTGAGATTGGACCTTCACGACACTTGGGCAACGGCCGTTGAAAATATGGGAATTATGACTCTCCTCCGCAGTACATCCAATCTCCAGAGTCTATTTGTACAAGGATTTCCTCGTCAAAACATGGCGAAACTGCACACCTCTCTCGGCGCCACCAGCATTGTCTCACTCTTGATGCAGGTCGGAGAGCTGTCAACCGCGGAACTCTGCGAAATCCTTGGGCGTCGTAGCACCTCTCTCAAAAAGCTCAGATTGTTAGGTGTCGTATTTGACGCGAACGAATGGTCCACTGTCCTGCAGAAAATTAGAGACGATTTAAACCTCGAACAACTCCACGTGAGGTCTGCCCGCTGCAAAGACCCTGTCGGCTGGGATCCTCCAGGGATGCATTTGTTTGGCGTCGAATATGTTGACGAGGTCACACTGCAACTTCCGCCGCTCGAGATGCGGCAGAGACTGACCGAACTCATGATCAACCCGCCGCACGTGGATATGGACTCTGACTTATCGGATGATTCGTTGTCGGATGAAGCCGACTCGACTTATGGAGGGTTCGTCGTCACCGACTCCGATTCTGAAACCGATTCTGATCTCGATCTTGATCGACCCTCGTGATCCTTACTGGAAGAAGACACTGTGTGCTACTACTGGAGTCATATCGGGAGCTCGGCTACGCGGAGACAATAAGACTGGCTCCAGGGGAGGGGGCATGATCTCAGCGGACTTCGCTTACACTCGAAGGTAAATACTACGGCCCCTTTCCATTGAGACATAGCGTGTCCTACGTGAACAGCTCAAAAGGCACAAAGCCTTCAAGAAATCCTGCCGGTCCCAGCGTCCTGCAGGTCGGGGTTAAGAGGCATAGTTTGCGATAGTCATACAGAGGCTGTCTAGCTTAAAGGATCAGGTGTGCCCTGAAACATGCTTCAGAAGATACCAAGAGACACGGCCACAGGCCCAGCTCCTTTTGGAAAACGAGGGCGGCCTATGCTGCTGTGGGGAAAAATTCCATGGTCGCGCTTATGATCGCACGGCTTGAAGTGCAGACTCTGAGCATTGACGCGTAGAAAATAGCCATAAAACACAATGGCTTTGGCGTCGTCACGGTTTTGAAAGCGGAAGAACTGATAATATAAGAGAGAGGGTCATTTGTTTCGAATTCCAATACTGAGCATACAAACCTTTCATAAATCATCTCCTCTGAGACGCAGTGTCATGAACCTGTCCGAAAGCTAGACGAAAACGCAGAGACCTCCCTTGCTATCCAGAGAGAATCATGCCGGCAGCGATGTCTCTGAGTAAGGTGTAAGGCACTTCTTTGGCTGTAGCCAACCTCGTGAGCTAAATATCCTCTGTCTCATCGGAGAAAGGCACGAGCAGTTCCGTCAATCTCTCTCTCATTTCGAATGGCGCCAGACGGAGTGAGAATCTCGTTATACCCTCAGTGCCAAATTGATGCGTGTCAGACCAGTCGTCGACCTCGTACACGTCCAGTTCCTCGAGCTGCATGTCGTCTCTGATCGTCCGGAAGACAGCGGGCCACCAATCATCCTCATGGATTGTGATTTCCCATAAGCTGAGACGCTTGAGTGACTCGCCATAATGCTCAAGAACTCTGATAAGCTCTGCACCGCTGTCAAAGGACTCGCCTTGCAATTCTAGTGAGCGAAGTTGAGTTGCTCCCAGAGTCTTGTACAAGTGGTTTACACCAGCGTGGCCAAAAGCCGCCACGGAGAGAATTTGAAGGCTTGAGACACCGCGTAGCAGGCCATAGAGCTCATCAACTTGTGCGAAAGCGGAAGGATCCTCGTCGTAATGCATAACCACTTCAAGGATCTCCAACTTACTCCAGATTCTTCTCAGACGTCTGAGCTCTCCAGTAGACAGATCTTTTGCTTCGAATGATGGATCCACGTAGACCTCGTCGAGTTCGATGCTGAGTTTGCGGAGCGTATGGTTGGATTGAAGTAGCGCAGTAGTCAAGCGATGAAAGTCGATAGCAGATTCGCGCGAATGTGCCTTTATGACTGGAGCTGCACCAAGTGCCGACAGCTGTCGTCGTGCTTCTGTTAATGGACTCGGATCGTCCCCACGAGTGCCTTGTTTCTTAGCGCGCCAAAGTGGGAGCTTGCTCTGGATATCCTGCTTCTCGTTTGAGCGCCAGTGTTGTTGGCCGATGTCAAGGCTCAATGTGTGAATATGACGAGCGATTCTAGGTATCCGAGTGATAGCACACAGCTTTCCATGGACTCTACGGTCAGCTCGTGACGAGCAGTGCGGAAGAAACGTTTTGCGAACACATCGTTTGTGTCTTCTGCAAGCGGCCGGCAGACTCGACGCAGATTCAGTAAAGCCTCATTATCGCACTCCTCCGCAATAGCGATGTGTAGCTCAGCTGCAAGACAGCCCAAGAAATTGCGGATCTCCTTCTTGGTAACCGTAGCATCAAGGGGTTTGTTGGAGACAACACGTCCTGCATCCTTGTGACGGACGACACGTTTCGAGTTCTTCTGGAGGACTAAACGTCCCGACTGACAGTCGAGTTTGTTCATCGTGTCGGCGGCATCACCAGGCGCACTGCCTTTGGCCATCCTGTGGTGGTGGTGATGTTGGAAGGCTGTAGATAGCTTGGGGTGTTGTTTCAGAATCGACGAAGAGCGCAGCGCCAATCTATGTAAAAGCTAAGCTTTCGGCTCCGTCCCGCTGCAGGTCGAGTGAATCAGTGGCGCATGTGAAGGCTGCTGCGGGTCAGGCCGACACAACTTCTCTTCTCCTTCACCATTGCACACAACGGCATAATCTTCAACGTATGAACAGACACTAGCGCCCACGTTGTCGTAGCCATAGCCGCAATGGCCTCCGCCAATCTTGCTCCTGGCAATCAGTCTGGGGCTGGCGACTTCCCGCCCGAAACACCAGACGTACCGCATGCCAACAACTACTTCGAATATCTCGCAACGGAACTGCATATCCAGATCGCCGGGTACCTCGAGAATATAGACCTGAAGAACACTCGCGTAGTCTGCTCCACCCTCGCTCGAAGCACCATCGACATATTTGCGGCTCGTTTCGTCACTCGACGAGTCAGGCGCCACCGTTATGCGCCTGCTTCATTAAAGGCCTTGTTAGAGATCAGCTCTCTTCCAGTCTTTGCTTGTCGCCTCGAAGCTATCGAGATCGAGACTCCGCGACTCGACTCTCTCATCCATATTCTTCCGGCAACAGTCTTCTCAGACATGCAGCAGCAACTCTGCTCCATCTTCAAGGACCTCTTGAAATATGGCGCGTGCAAGCGAGTCAGCGTAACGCCAGGTCCACGCTCTACACATCACAACCTGGCCATGAATGCATTGTGCAAGGCGCTGATCGAGAGCAAGTATCCTCTCGAACACCTCAGCTTCACTTTCTGGGGCTTCAAGTGCCCCATGTACTATACCCATGACCCGGGCAAAAGCCTCGATGAGTATCCGTTCAAGTTTCCCGCAGCTCAACGCTACGGGCTGCGACGACTTTTGTCCTCGCTGAGATCCATCGAGCTCAGCGTCCGCCATCACGGACACCACCTCCACCGAGACGAGGATAAGCTGTCCTGCCGTTGGTTGGCAGAAGCATTGTTCTCATGCAAGACTCTACCAGAGCTCATCATCAGTGGAGGTGGTGAAGAATGGGCGGACCAGTTTCGATTCCAGTTACGAAAGTTGCCCCTGCATACCTTGACACTCAAGAACATGTCGACTGGAGGAAGCTTCTTCGCGGAAACATTTATCTCGGACATCAGAGGATCTTTGAGGCATCTAAGGCTGAGACAAGTCGTAGGAGGTGGGCACGAGACACCTTGGGAAAGACTGCTTCCTCAGGTGGGACAGTATCTCACACTGGACTCCATCATCCTCGAGGATCTTGTCAACACTGATGGAAAACTCACAAGCAACCCATACAGCTACGAGAATTCCGATGGGTCCGAACAGATTCGCGCCCATCTGCTTCAAATCGGAAACGGAGAGCATGATTGGGTACCACGAGAAGACCATGACTGAACGGAAAGTGCGGACCACAGAGACTGGCTTGTTTGAAGGGCAATGGTGGAAGAAGGCGGTAATGCCGGTTCGACTGAAGATTCGCAAGAAGACGCGATGGAATCTCTGGGTGGCAGGACCGCGAAATTGACATTTGATGGCTTGCGCGATGGGAAGCTATTCTTGCAGCTTCGGGATACTCACCAGCAACCGCCGTTCTTTCGACACTTCGGCAGTTCGGGTATGCCAATGGGTACGCTTGGGAGGCTTGTGGTACTTGGTCTCAGCTCGACGCATGCTGCTGTCGCGAGGCCAGCTCCGCGTCTGGGCTTTTTTGTATTGCTCGAATGTCTGAGGTCATGCGAGTCTTGCTCTTCAAAGCTTTGAGTTCCAAAGCTACTTTGGAGCTACAATACCTGAATGTAGTAGTGTCGCAAGAATCCATTTCTCACGCTCGACCCTTCATGACCATCACTAGCGATGGCGCCGTGTCATGTGCGTTTTTTAGCGTCCGTTCACGCTCTCGTCCTCGCAAACGCCCTTCT
>JAASLG010000241.1:0-41428 GCA_013365235.1 Cercospora sesami | reverse complement strand
CGATGACCGTTCGGCAGAGCAAGACCTTTTCGACGTCAGCGTGTCTACCTGATTCAGGGAGTAAGTTGGCATAGGACGACAGAAAAAGGTGATCACCAGACCAGATATTGCTGTTCCATGAGCACATCTTCAATCGCGGTGGCCAGCTCCAGCCGGTTCCACACCTCCATTCGATCCAGCTCCGGCCATTTGTGCCAAGCTGTCGCCTTCGTCCATCCCGCTCTTTCTTGAACGAGCCTTGGGCGAAAGAATTCAAATGTATGTGCCGCCGCGGCTCAATTGCCAGTTCATCCTCGACCGATCTACCTCTCGTGTGCGCTGAGCTTTGCGCTTTGCCATCGATTGGAGAAGCATAGTCTTGATGAGCCTTCCACATTTGGCGGCGTCTCGGACGGGATTCCTCCAGCTATGAACACTGATGCTGGCCGACATGTAACATGTCAGCTGGCAAAGGCATTTCGGTGCCCTCGCGTCGCTCTGTCGTCTCGATAGCCCAGTCGAGCAAAACATCGACCAAGTCTGCTGACATCCAGTGTGTCCCTAGGACGAGATTGAAGGTAACACTCCGGCATCAGCAGCTCTAGACTTGGGCCGAGCTCATGGCCTGGATTCCACATTGAGCTTATGATCCTAACGAATTCGGCGGATGCTCCGGTGGCCGTGAGGAGCTTGTGGGCCACGTCCTCGATATCAAACGAGTTGCCGCCGTACAGCATGGGAGTGGCTTCGTCATGGATCCGGCGATCAATTGCCAGCATGTTCGACGCGATATCGCTTGACTTGCGGCTACGCAGCTTGGCCTCGTGAACCCATCGCAAATCGAGAAGGTGCAAAGTGTCTGCGTAGAGTTCGATCGGCGCCGTATTGGTGTTGAGAAGGACCAGAGCGTAGATCCGGTTGCGTAGCTCAGGCGACAGGTCATTGAAACACGCCATGCCGCTGCGGATGCACTCGGAGTTGTTACAGCGATAGTCCGACGATATCGGTGCAGTACTTACTGAATCGCGATCCCGCCGTTTGCGACCATCTTGGTCGAACGATGGACTGCGAGATGATTCGGAATCAGTTGGGTACTGACAAGGAAGGAGAGGAGCCCAACATACAAACAAGCGAGCAAGCTCAACGAAGCACGTGCTCCTGCAGTATCCAATGAGCATGGAACTTGCTCGATTTGGCCATAGTTGAAGAAGAAAAGGAGGCAGAATGACAAGGCCATTGGTGTATGCTCAAGATTTCCACTGTCGCGGCCAGCGCCACATCGAACACGGTTTTCAAAAGATACGCCAACCTAGCCCGGACCAGGTATTACCGTAAGCGCCTACGCGTTGTAACCACGACATGGGATGAACGGACGCAGCATGATGCGAGAGTTTTCCTTTCGTTGCAATTGAAGATCTTTCACAGTAAGCTGTTGAACATCTACCAGGATCGAGCTTGCGTCCCCTCCATTCATGCTCTGCACAAGCATGGCTTGTCCATCTTGATTGCATCCAGATGAAGTTGCAGCAAGTCGTTCAGCTCGCGAGAGTCTGTGAGCTTCTTATGAGGCTGTAAGACTTGCCTACAACCGTAATGTGCGAGTCGGACGTTCTGCTGCTGCAGTCTTTTCCAAACGCTAAATTCGTGTTCTCATGCGATAAGAACAGATGCGGTAGCCCTGATGGATCGTGTTTGATCGGAAGGGAGCGCCTCAATCGCGTCAGCAAGAACTGTTGCGGTATGATCATCCATTGATCAGAACTTCCGCTCTCCTCAGCCAGTGCTGGGCAGCCCCTTGAGCGCCAAGCCTTCACGCAGCCCCTCCAACACTTCTTCGGCATAGGTCTCCATTTCATCCTCGATGTCCGTACGCAATCCGTCGTCGTTGAGAGCAAAACTCAGAGCATACAGTGGCTCTGGCACGAAGGTAAGCATCTCGAGGAGGCTCTTCTTGTTGGCTTTGGTTTCTCTTGACCGCTTCTGGTAGTAGCATACGGATCATGCGCTCTTTGTCGACGATGTTGACCATCAGCTGGATTTCCTTGATCTTGGGACACCGAAGGATGGCCCTGAGTGCCCTCGGCATGTTGCGATCAGGGAAGATGTCGAAGCTTCGAGTGAGTTTCATGTTTGGTTCCCCAATGGACTCGAGGAACTCTGGCACAAACCAGGTGGCAACACTGAAGATATTGTTACCGTAGAGCCACGGTGCTCCTTCATGAAGAAAGCTCTTACACAATGCGAGAACGCCCGGCTGGAGTCCATGCCGCTGTCTGGAGCGAAGCACGAATTTGGTCCCCATCTTGACTACCTTCAGCACTTTATCGCGGGTGAAGAAGTGCCCGAAGATTTTCGACCTCAGCTCTGATGGTATGCCGCCCAGGCTTGCGTTGGGACTAGATGTGTCAGCTCGAGGAGACGTCTGGCGTTGCAATGCACAGGTGCTTACTACATATGGTTCTCCATCTGTTTTTGACCACCGAGTGCCGGGTTCGAGTTGGTCAAGTTCAAAGCCCGCGCCGTCTTGCGGCGTGTCATTGCCATTGTCCCCGTGGTGGCGGACTATGTCAATAGTCTACCGGCTGTATTGTTGGTTCGAGCAGCGCAGGTTGTTCCAGTGTTGTCGGAGGGACAGAGCAGCGGCAGAGCTCGTCAGACATTCCGTGTTTTTTGTGGCGTCTTGTTCACCCATTTTGACTCAGGCACCACTGGTAGACAAATTCACAGGAAGACACTAGATTTGCAGAAGTCAGTTCTCAGTGAAGGTAGCATTGTTGGAGGACCACATTTGAAGGGGCGGGTGCGAGGGATGGACTGCTGGAGCAAGAGATGCAGAAAAGGGGTTTCTGGCAGGCATTGAGGCCGCGAGGCGCTACAGAACACATTCGAGATGCTGTAGTGCCCCAATAGCGAACAGCTGTTGAACAAGGCTACCGATAATGCCCTGCGGATGGCTTGTAGATCTTTTCATGCACTGGGTATGCCTCAAAATATCCTTTTCGAGACCAACAGATCCTCATCTTGCATGTGTAGGTCCAACGAAGTAAGCCATAGCATCTTGCAATAGCTGGGATCCACTTAGGACTTGGAATCAGTAAACGTACCTTTGAAGTTGGCCAATGTCCATTTGAGAGGCTGTAGCTCACCGAAAGCTCCCAATAACGGTGACGGAGCTCAAGCCCTGTCGTTGACGATGGCATGGTGTATAGAGAATAGAGGCAAAAGTTGTATACATGGATCAAGAGTCATAAATCGTCAGGAACCGGTGGGAGAGCAACGTACTTATGGGAAAGCAGTCAGAAAAGTTTGCCTATGTATGTCATTCAAAGTGGACAAATGGTAGCACTCAACATAGTCGAGGATAAGGGCTCAAGTATTGATGTTGAAAGGAGCAAGCAGAAGGTACGGAAAGAGCTTGCTATCAATCGCGGGCTTGGGGTATTTGTGGTGGCGGAGCTATAGAAGGAAATCGAAGCCCGAGGCCTGTCCGTCTGTGGCACGCAATGGGATGAAAGGAAACCAAATATATGGTATCGAGATTGATAAGTTTTGGAAAGCTTCACGATTGCAGGGGCTCGAGCCTGTGAATGAGTAAGTGTAAAACTGCTTTGTACAGCTACTCAAGCAGATGCATGTTGCTTCTCTCGACGCTTTGCTTGAGTATCTGTTCATCTCTGCTCTGCCTTGCTTGGTGCTCATCGCAGTAGGTGGGATGAGCTGAAGTGCTGTATTCTACATCTTCCATACGCGCTCGAGGGTAACTTCGAGCCTCCCCGAATATGCTTGATACCCCCATCATCGGAAATGCTGGTTCTTGTCAACTCCGAGCTCATCAGTCTTCTTCGTCAGCATGCTCATGTGTCGACTCTGGTCTGAGAGGCTCACAGCTTTGGGAACACATCTGCGCAATTGTCCGAATGACCCCTCGGACCTTCCCTTCCGCAGCCCATGACGACCTTTGGCCAGAGTCGCCCGAGCAGCAGTGGTTTCATGTTCATGTGGAACGTTTGCGTAGCTCCTCCTTGAACAGCACGGTCCAGCGACTGTCCGGATTCACAGCACCTCCGGTGTAGGCATAGATGATGAGGCTTGCGCCTTCATGAGGATCGAGTGATGTGGCGCGCAATTTGCTAACACAGTCAGCCAAGTGCTTGATATCAGACTCCATCATTTCCTCTGCGCTGATAAACAACTTGAGATTTCTGAGACCCGAAGCTTCCTCCAGTGGGGACCATATTGCTGGGTTGGCGTAGTACCCCGACAATGACAGTGTGATATTGCGGACGAGACGTCGAGAGTTCCCGATGGCATCAAGAAAGTTGTCGAGATTGAAGGCCATGTACGCGGCACTAAAGCGGAAAGTGTTGCCACCGTACAGTACTGATGTAGCTTCTTCATTGATTTGGCGACATGCGGCGAGCAGGTTGGGGCTTAGCTGGTTGAACAACCAAACCTTGAACATTCTACCAGAGCTTAGGCTTTGGTAGCCAACCGAAAGTGGGATCAAAGAGATCAACAAGTCTTCATAGATATTGTTGCGGAGCTCAGGCGGCAGGTCCAGGGAACTCGGCCCACTTTGGTTTCTGCTCCAGAGCGAGACTTTCAGTCATGTCTATTGCAATATCAGTCACGGAAGACGCGATGCGGCAAGAGCTTCACGTACTTCCAGCTTGAACGAGAGCTCGGCGGAGCGGATTCGTGGCTCTCCGTAGTGTTGAAGCCGAGTTGTGTTGTTGGCTTGAAGTCAGAGTCAGTGGCCAGCAAAGTGGGGTGGAGCGGAGGAAAGGTGACAGCAAGAGCGAACGAAGTCGAGCCGCGCGGCGCGGGTGTTTGTCGATTGGTGTGAGGTATAGACGTTGGCACTTGCAGTCTTCAGTTCGACCTTTGCCGTTATCTTCACTTCTCTCCGTGTGCGTGAAATAGACAATGTGCACAGCATCTCAAAGATGTCGACATCGCTTCACCGTATTCGAAGGGCCGCTTGACTGCCATGGCTCGCCGCTCGGACAAGAGTCACTTGCGTGCAAATGTCGTTTTGGCAGGAGATTCTGCTTGCCAGTCGAGCCCGCGGCAGCTTACATGTGATATTGGCATATTGGCATATTGGAAGTGAAAAGTGAGGTCTGACCCGGCCGCATGCTGTTTAGTGACTTATCTTTCGGTTGAGTCGGAACTCGAATATCTTGTCCCTATCGCTTATCCTAACGATCCCAATTGAGCGTGGTGAAGCCGGCAACGCTGTGGAAGCACCGGCTCGCGAGTCAGCAGTCAACGTTCAAGTGTCAGTGGGTTGAACGGCGGAAGTCACAGGTGACGGCGCAATAGCCAGGCACAAACGCCCTTGCTGCCCTGCTTCCATGACTTCTTTGGCAGGCAGCAAGGAGCTCCCTTTGGTGTAGTACAAGCCTGGTTAGCAGATGCATACGTGTAGCTGTACGGCCTCGCGCGGACCTCCGCTCACCGCCGCAGCACCATTCTTCAACACAATGACGGACAACGTTGCGCGTACATAGGTGAATTCTTCCGATTGATCGCGACTCGCACTTGTCGATATTGACGCGTGATGGCACCTTCCAGCACATCGGAAACGGCGCTTCGTTTCACGTTCGCCAAAGCGTGACGCAAGTTGCAAGCCGGGGAAGGAGCTTGGCTTGGCACCCTCATTTCTGCGACTTCAGGTTTGCGACCTGAACTTTCTCCTTCATCGCCCACCCTCACACGAGCGACTTTCTTTCCAAGGCTAAGTACGGCAAGCAGCCCTGCACACTTCCGCAGCTTGCCAACCGCGATCGACCTCTTTTCTGCATCACCGCCACCAATCCACTCTTCCCACACAGCCAAAACTCCTCCACCACCACCAAACTCCGCCCGCCGGCTAGTCTTTCCAGCGTCACCAACTCCTCCGACTGCATCAACATCACCACAACCCACCCAAGACACAGCTCTTCTCCTTCGTCTGCGCGCCATCATAGTCCCGCTGCTGCACTGCAGACCTTTCTTCTGCGCCCCAGCGATCACGAGCACTGCACAAGTCCGGTCGTACTCCGCTTCACACTCGATTCTCTTGACCGCTTCAGATATCGCATCACCACCACAATCACCACCCATTGCTTCGAGTACACTGCACCGCGCCGCACACTTCCCACCACGAGCTCTGCAGTGTACGTAGGCAAGACAGACAGCCATATCAATCAAGAGAAAGCTATACTAAGAGCATTGCTCTGACCAATACCCAATCTTCGTTCTTGTCTTGTGCTACACAACACCATCCACCATGGCCGAAGCACCACAAGAGACCCCTGTCGCCACCCAAAAGCGTCCACTCGAGGAGCCATCATCTCCATCAGGACCCACAGACCAGCCAGAGGCCAAGCGGCCAGCTCTGGACAAGGTCATCAAGGACGACGCAGATGCTGAAGAGCTGGCTCAGTCGACATTGCCTCAGGAAGAACCACTCATCAAAGCCGAGGATGACGATCAGAAGCCCAATGTAGAGGATGATACAGTCGCCGACGTGAAGCCGGACGTTACCGACAAGCAGGGCGATACCGTTGTACCGGATGCACCCACGAACGGCGTTGTGGTGGATGGCTCGTCCACCGCTCCTCCTGCCGCGGCTTCGGACCAGAAACATAACGGCCAAGTCGACACCCGTGCTCCACCTCAAGCAGTGCAGCCATATCATCAGCAAGATGAGTCCCAATGGCTGCACGTTCGTGCCATCATTTCTAGCGCTGAGGCCGCAACCGTCATCGGTAAGGGCGGGGAGAATGTCAGTCAGATTCGCAAGCTCGCTGGTGCCAAATGCACCGTGAGCGAGTACACACGTGGTGCCGTCGAGCGTGTCCTCACAGTCAGCGGTCATGTGGATGCCGTGGCAAAGGCCTTTGGCCTCATCATACGCACCCTCAACCAGGAGCCACTCGAGGAGCCTTCCACCCCGCAGTCCAAGACCTATCCCCTACGTCTTCTGATCCCCCACATCCTCATTGGCTCCATCATCGGCAAGCAAGGTGTGCGCATTCGCGAGATTCAAGAAGCATCGGGCGCACGTCTCAATGCTTCCGAGTCATGCCTGCCACTGTCCACTGAGCGCTCACTCGTCGTACTCGGCGTAGCTGATGCCGTGCACATCGCTACTTACTACGTGGGCAGCACTCTTGTGGAGCAGCTGACTGACCGCTTTGGCGGCCCAGCAGCTTCAAACTACGCTGGACGCCATGGAGGACCGCAAGGCGTTGTCCCAGGCGGCATGCAAGTCGTCCCATACGTTCCTCAACACGCAGGTGGACAAGTAGGACATCCCGATCACAACCGCCGCCACAACGGACCACCACCTCGCGGACCACCAGCACCATATGGCCCTCCTCACATGCACGGCCAGCCAGCTTACCCGCAACAACCAGTGGCTCCTGTGCACTACGGTGCTGGGTCTCCTCGCCAGCCATACGCTGGTGCTGGACCACATCCGCACCAGCCTCAGCCATATGGCCACGCTGCTCCTGCCCCACAGCACGCCGGCCCACCGCAGCAACCCATGCAAGGCATGGTCCCCGGACAGCCCATCACGCAGCAAATTTTCATTCCCAACGACATGGTTGGCGCCATCATTGGAAAGGGTGGTGCCAAGATCAATGAAATAAGGCAGCTCTCTGGCAGCGTTATCAAGATCAACGAGCCTCAAGACAACAACAACGAGCGTCTCGTCACCATTACTGGAACACAAGAGTGCAACCAAATGGCCCTCTACATGCTGTACTCTCGTCTCGGAGAATCGAGCAAGAACTCCAACTCTATCATGCCGAGGTAGAATCTTCGCAATCTGAAGCGCGCTGTGCGAATCTGGCACAAATATGGTGTCGCACGAATAACCACTTTCTTATCGAAGACACTTCCACTGGCGCATGAATACTACTTGCGATCGGCGAGATCGAGGCGATGAAACACGAATGTCTCATTGACATTAACGAACGCAGCTGGCTTTCACGCATTCGATGCCACGACTTTACGGCTTTTCGTATGAGCATGGAACGGCGTTAGGTACTATTGCAGCGGCATTTCCGGCGGAATCCTTCGAAAATTAGCCAAATTGGTTATGGAATGCAGAAAAAGTCGAGGTTTGACTGTTGCCACGTGCCGCTCACACATTCCACAGGATCGGTGCTTTCGCTTGCTGCGAACACCCGTCGGCAGGCAAACCACGTAATGCAACTTTTTGGTATCGTCAACAACGCAATTTCCAACACGTCTTACATTGTTCCACGCACGCTGAGTATTCTCCTTCCATTGTTGCATTTTTGTTTCGCGGCGAGCGGCATTGCAGGCGTGGTTGATGATTCAATGCATTGTTCTGCTTGCGATGCGCCTTGACTTGTTCTGCATGCGGCATGCGACGGGCGTCTGTTTGATCTCACATGGCCGAATGCGACAAAGACGAGACATCAGTGCAGACTCACGATGCATCTGCATTGGTGCGACGAGCATATCTGCTTGCAGGTTTGTCTTCTGGCAAAGCTACTAACCCCAAGCTCCTTCATCGTCTGTATTGCGAACACTCGTTTGACGCTTTCCCGTACCTATTGCTGTGAGTTGTTGACTTGCAGGGCTAATTTACATCGACTCTGGGCACTGAATCACACATCTTGAGACAAAGAATCTCTCACACAAGACCAGCGACGCCACTCAGGTCTGCTTCCATACAGTCTCCAAGCACCTACCAATCTGGATTCCATAGAAACCCCCGTGTGGTTTCGCCAGCTGCCTCCTGCGCCTCTCACACCTCCCAACAATTTTGGTCCTCCCATGTCAGTCTCCACTCTCCACGTCGGCATACCGCCGATGGAGATACCCTCTCCTGTCCCGAGTGACACATCTTCATCGACTCGGCAAGGCGAACAGGACTCGCCGATCGTGCCTCGAAGAACAGTGCGAGCAGGAAGATCACCAGTGCGACCACTTCTAAGAACATTTTTCCGCAATTTCACCGGAACAGCAACCGTCATTGTCGGAGAAGCTGGCAACAAGACTCGACCGCAGACGCAGTTCCTCGTACATAAAGAACTGCTCACATCAGCAAGTCCATTCTTTGCTGCAGCACTCAACAGCACTTTCGCCGAAGGAATGGAGCAGACTGTGCGCCTCCCAGAGGAAAAGCCGGAATCATTCGAGTGGTTCCTCCAGTGGCTCTACACTGGAACCCTGACAACCCAACCGACTGCCAGCCACGATGCTACTCTCGGTCGCAGTACAGGCTACATCCGCGACCACGGCGGCCAAATCGTCCACTTGGGCACCAACAACGCCCTCTCGCAACACCACCCAGCTCTCTACGACGTCCACCTCGACGGCGACCTCCGCAACCACGCCGGCAGTCCAAAATACTTCCTCCTCTTGGACCTCTACGCTCTCAGTGACCGCCTCCTCACCACACCCCTAAGCAACCACATCCTCAGCACCATCGCCCGCCTCTCCGAATCCACAAATTCCGTCCCCACCCCCTCCGACACCTGGATCCTCTACGACAACATCCGCGACTCCTCCCCCCTCCGAACCCTAATCCTCGACCTCTTCGCCTACAAAAAAACCGACAAACTCCTCGAAACCCACAAAGATGACTGGCATCCCCGTTTCCTCCGCGAATTGGTCGTGAAATTGAAACGACCTGGTCCGGAAGCGATTGAACGACATAGTCTTGTGGCTTGGAGGCCTCGGAGTTGGAGTTCGAGTAGGGCTTGTGAGGGCTGTAGAACGCTGTTGAAGCCCGGTCTTAGTGGGGATAAGTGTTGTAGTTGTGAGAAGGCTTTTTGCGGGGAGTGTTTGAGACGGAATGGTGGTGGGGGAGTGGAGGGGTTGGGGATGGGTGGGGGGTTGCAGCATGATGGGAATGGGTGTAAGCCTTGGATGGGGAGGGGAATGTGTTTGAGGTATCATGAGCATGAGGGCGGGGAGGCTTGTGGGTGAGGTGCTGGGAGTGTTGGGTTGGGATGGGTGAGAGGCAAATAGATTGTGTTGCTGGTTTATTGCATTGCATAGCGTGGTGGTCGGTCTTTTGGTTGAGATCTGTTTCGTATCGTATCTCTACATCTCCTAATATTTCACCTTCTCCTTCTCATCTCACAGACAAAACATCCTTCTTCTTCATCCTCGTCAATTAGGACATCAAATCTCCATTGGAATTTGAGTCGAGCTCAGCTTCTTCGCTTCCACCCTCACTTCCCACCCCGCTTCTCCAAGAAATTTCTAGAATTCCCAGGCTATTTCCAAGCGAACTTCTCTGCCTTGCTTTCAAGTTACACAAGCTACGCAAGAAAAGCGGAAACTTCTTGCAACTTCTTCCAATAGTTTCTTATCTCTACGCGCTATGCTGTGAGTCAGCTACCACTTGCAGCTCGGCGTTTCCGTCAAACGACGCTATTGGCTGCAGCTCGGCCAGCGAGCTACGCTAGGTCGTAGGAAGAGGTATAAAAGCTGCAGCATAAGCTGTTTCTTTTAGAACCTTTTCCATAAGTTTTGAGATTACTTTAGTTTCTGGAACTACTTTAAATCTTTGGAATTCCTCTAGTAGATAATGGTATCAGTCTCAGTCTATAGCATAGCATAGTTCTATTATTAGTAAGACTTAAAGCGTAAACTACTAGGTGGTAGACATACCTCGTGCGAGCCCATGGCTCCACGAAACAGCTACTACTATCCTGATGGCAAGCCCAAGCAGTTCACCTTAGCAGGTGGCAGCGCGAAGCCTGTGCCACACAAGAAAGCACTCAAGGCAACTAGTATGGCATCGGTATTCATGCCGAAGCAACAGGTCTTTGCCCCGAAATCAAGTCATGCTGCTGCTGCAGCGGTCGTGGAGAACGATGCTCCAACTCCAGCTTCCATTCCGGACAGTCAGGCCTCCATGTGGCGCGGGCTTTTCACATCTCCATCGGTAGAGCCAGGCACGCCGGACACACAAGTGCAATCCAAGGAAGATTACGAGATGGAAGCTAAAGAAAGGCGTCGACAGTGGGTCGCTGAAGCTGCAAAGCGTAGAGAGAGATGGATGGCCAATAGTGATGACGAAGACATGAAACGAGCGCTCGCCGCGCAACTGGAAGCAGAGCATTCGCAGACTTATACGCAAATTGAACGCAACGAGGAGAATCGTAGGCGTAGCTCGGACCAGGAGAAACGGCAGCGTCCACCGACAGCACCGGTGACCACCGGTGGCACGTCTGCGCTCTCTTCTCCGCTGTTTATCGGGAACTCGGAAGGGAATAGTCTCGAGGAAGGGGAGATAGCTGAGGAGGTCAATTCGGCGTCTCAAACTTTTGGCCGCAGGAGTCCACCGTCAAGAGTTGTGGTACCAGCATTTGGCGTACCACAGCGTACCAGTCCGAAGGCGAAAGCGCAGGCTCCGGTCGAGCCAGACAAGGCCAAAGCAGCAACTGCAACACTGAGTCCCGCAAGGAAGCAACTGAGAAAGCAGCCGTCGATTCAGAGTATTTCGTCAGACGATACCGAGTCTCTGATCGAGCCCGATGAAGGTGTGCCGGCTTTCGTACAGAGCTCTCCGAGTTTGAACTACCGGCCAAAGCATGTGAAGCAAGTTTCACGGGACCGTGCTGCGCAACCAGATGCCGTGGAGTTGCCATATATCACGTCCGATGTGGCCCCCACGTCGCGTACTGAGACAGAGACGCAACGGAACCAAGCAAGAGTCGATAAGATCAACGCAATGCAGGAAAAGGCGGACCCAGACTTTGATACCGACGAAGCTGTTGAATACGATGATGACTGGGATGGCGTTGCTGGCCCCTCGCATCGAACGCGAGCGAGATCAAAACATGAGAACGATGTGGACTTTCCGATTCCGGAAAGTGGTGTCGACACTGATGCAGACTTGCCCATCCTCGAGAGTGACATCGATCCCGGTGCAAGGCCGACTAGTGCAGCCAAGCGGAAAGCGAAAGCACCTTCACCTGACGTACCATCTGCGAAGAAAAAGAAACGGAGCGAAGGTCTGCGACCAGGTGACTCGGGTTGGAGGTTTGAGAAGCTCAGTCTCAAGGGTAAACAGCAACGGCAACATCTCATTGACGAGATGCAAAGCGAGTGGAATGCCACTGTAGAAACCGTCGTTCCAGATGACATTCGTCCGCGCTGGACAGATGGTGCCGCTATAGGGACTGCGAAGATGCCGAATGATTGGTCAACCGAGTTGCTCGAAGCGCTGCGAAACTTTTCGTGGCAGACTTCTGGCAACCCGGCATTTGCAACGCAAGTCCTTCGCGAGGCTGTCAAACAGCAGGTAGCCCGACATGGTGGCGGACCTGCGTTGTACAAAGCGGATGTCAAGGTTGCGATCAATATGGTGAACAAGAGACAAGTGGTTCCAGGTGCAGCACCTCTTTCTCCAGATCTTAATACCAGGACGAGGGAGATGTCGCTCGATGATCGCCCGGCGGCCTTCAACATGCTGAACAGGTCGGTCAGCAAGCCAAATGCGGCTGCGAACTCTGATCGGGCTCGTGCAAACAGCAATGGAAGTCCAGTCACTGGAGCCAAATCGTCTCCTTCAGGTGATGAAGCTGACGTCGAAATGGCTCTGGATGCAGAGCCGACTGCCAGCCTGGCAGAAGTGCTACAGAGGGAGAATCGTTCGGATCACATCTTGACGACAGTTGCAGATCAAGTGCGGATCGCTGATGCACCAGGGTTGCAGGCTGGGAAGAGGAAGCGTGAGATGCAGATGAAGCTTGCCGTGTTGGACTATGAAGAGGCGAGAGCTCGCAAGAAGCTGGTACAGGCAGAATTGGATCAGATCTCAGCCCGCAAGAAGCTATTGAACTTGGGTATTGATCCAGATGATGTTTTATGATCTCGTAGGCCCGACAACGGGCTAGTAGCATCGAGATGGCGTTCTTCTTACGCCACATCATGCGTCTGGCCGATTGAATTGGTCTGTGACGGGCTCGGAAACGGCTTTGTACAGTACTCCTGTAGAAGTTCGAATCGAGGCGTCGAGCGTTTCTTCTCGAATTGCCGATTTGCAGACGCGAGTGCAGTCACACTTCGATCGTTGCTGTAAGACCGTGTAATGTACCTGGTGACAATGGGACCTCATCTGCCATCGGAAGCGTCCCTTGCAATACCTGCGAACAGACGCGCAGCTGATGACTTCAATCAGCATGCTATACAGAGGTCATGGAATCCTTCGACCAGTTCCTCCAGCTCTAGTGCTCCAAACGGCTTGCCATTCCTCATTCGAACGAGTTCCGCAAACGCGTATTCCAGTTCCTTCACAGGGCTGAGTTGTGCAGTGCTGGCCAAGACTGTTTCGTCTCCGATTCTCATCGTGCCTGACCGCAGGTCGAACAGAGCTACAAGCCATCTCTTCTGCACCATATGGCCGAAAGGGATTTGTACCCAACCGCGAAGTTCCAGGTGGCGGATATATCGCACTTGAGTTCTGCCAACGCCGTGGATCCAGCGATGAAAAGCATCGTAGAGGCCTTCAGCAGAGATCTGTGCCATAAACGTGTTTCCGGAGTAGAAACTGGGAAGTGACTCCTCACGAAGTTGCCTGTTCACCCGGCATATTGCGGGAGGATAAGCAGAGACGCCTTCCTTGTAGTTGTGCCATGACTTGTGTAGAGTGGAAAGTTCGACAGGAGCGATGAGGACGTGGGACAGAATCTCATCGCGTAGCTCTCTTGGTAGACCAAGCAAACTTGCTCGTGGATGCACTTCCATTGGCATCACGCGACAGTAAGGTCTTGGAAGCGAAGTGTGAGAGCGGTGGGAAGAGAGACTTGATGCCTCAGGCATCCAGCACGTGATCGTCGACTTTGCGGGCACACAATTTCAACTTCCATTTCTATGACCGCGCCCGCCGAACACATCTTGACCTCACCATATCCGCAAACATGGGCGTCGCCTTCGATTACTACCCGGACCGACCGGAGAACATTGACGCGATCTTGAACGGCCTCGACCGCTATAACCCAGAGACGACAGGCGTGTTCCAGGACTACGTTGCTTCACAATGCGAAAACCAGCTCTACGATAGCTACGCGAATCTGGCGCTTCTGAAACTGTGAGTGAATACCAATCTTCTGTGATAAGGAGGGATATGGTTACAAGATGAATAAACATTCCACGTTTCCTATTACCTGAGCCCAAAACGGCCTTGAAGCGCATGTATATTAGCTCTAACTGAAAACCTCTCCCTCCTTCTGATGATACTCGAACACGATATGGGATTATAGGATGCGAGTATCCACTGACACATTCTGCTCCGACTCTAGATACCAGTTCAACCCACACCTCGCCCGCGACGAGACCATCACGAACATCCTCGTCAAGGCCCTCACCGTTTTCCCTTCGCCAGACTACAGCCTTTGTCTGTCACTCCTTCCACCTCACGTTCTACAAAAGACGGCAACATCAGGGCCTCCGGCTTCAGGATCCCTCGCCGAGATTGTTCAACATCTCGGCGTCCTACACAGCCAACTGAACAACGCACAGTACTCGCAGTTCTGGGAGACACTATCCGATGATGACACCTACGCGGATTTGACCGCCGATGTCGCCGGGTTTGAAGATACTATGCGCGTTAGGATCGCCGTTGTTGTCTCGCAATGCATGCAAGAAGTTGGCCGCGACGTATTGGAGTCATGGCTCAACATCTCTGGCGGCAAATTCGATGGCTTCATCAAGGAAGTCTGTGGCTGGACCATTGAAGGCAACACGATTAAGGTGCCTTTGAACAAGGAAAACGAGGCCCGAAGTGTGGTGCAGAGAGAGACTGTCAAGTTTGACCAGTTCTCAAGGATGATCAAGAGGGCATATGAGCAGCCAGCATAGATGAGAGTTGAGATTGGGCTTGATACCCCTACACTATGACATGGGCAGCGCGGCGTTCGGGTTGGGATGACTAAAAGCGGACCGTGATCAGGTCTGGCATGATTTGATGGCATGAAGATGATGGCGATGAGATCGAGAGTACGACTTGTCGCGAGTAGGCTATCCGTCTGGAGCATTGCCTGCTCACACTGCCACCCAAACCTTCTTAAGGTTTTGTGGCAATTAGGAAAGGCAGGAGACGGTTCTGCTACATGCAAGCATCCTCTGAGATATACTTAAAAATGTTCGCAGGACAGGCCCAGGCTCGCTCGCCTACTCGGGCTTCGATACATGCTACGTCCCATCGCCACACTCTCAGCAGCATTGCCAAGAGCCCGCGGCATAAGTCAAAGCTCGTCTCGATTGCTGCTATCGCCTCTGCAGCGTGGCCAAAAGCCTTGGTAGTGTGGTTGCACGACATGAGCTGAAGGTCACTTCGACTCCTGAAAGCGCTTGCAGCATCGCGGGCGCGCAACGGCCGAGACACCAGCCAAGACGAGTTCCCTAGATAAAGAAATGCCACTTGCCCTTTTACGCATATCGTACTTTCTCTCCTTGAACATGGCGCCTGTGGCACCCGATGTCGGCGGCAGCGACCGAAGAGCAGCAGAAGATGGACCACTTCTCGCCAATACGAGTGCATATCAAGCAGAGGTAAATATGTACGCAGCTGGTGGCGACGCCTTGGAGATGCGAAACGTCAAAATGGCACCACATACCACGCAAACAGAACTCAATCGACTCTCGATTGAAGTCCTTGAATCTTCTGCCAGCAGTAAGATGGCCAGTTCCGATCCGTCGAAGGTCAGATCGGCCGCAAAATCTATAAGAACGCGACTATGGAAGTTTCCTTGGCTCTGGGAAATCTCGGCTTGTGTTATCAGCATCGCTTGTTTCGCCGGCATCGTGGGCGTGCTGCTCTTTCATAACGGTGAACCTTTGGACGAGTGGCCTCTTCTGATCCCGCCTAATGCTGTCGTCTCCTTCCTCGCTACAATTGCCAAATCCTCTGCTTTGGTGGCCTTGACTGCAATCCTTAGCCAACGAAAGTGGGACTACTTCAGACAGCGGCCGCGCGCTCTCGGGGACTTCGACCTCTTCGATGATGCGAGCAGAGGGCCCTTGGGATCCACGGTATTGCTGTTCGCGAAGCACCGACACACGGCTCTGGCCTCGAGCGCTGCGTTTTTGCTGGTAGGAGCTCTACTCATCAACCCCTTCGTCCAGCTCTGTATTCGTTTCCCTACGAAACTGTTCCCAGCCAAGTATTCGTCTGCGAAATTGGAAACGACCAGGGTCTTTCATCCGTTAGGGACGCGAGTTGAGGAAGCAAGCACTTATGGAGAAGGTGAGTGGACCGTCACTGTTCAAAGCTCTCTGGCTGACTTGGCAAGCTGCGTCTCTAGAAGCCAGAATGAAGGCTGCCATCGCGTTGGGAATATATGGCAGTAAAGTCAACCATCAAGTCGAATGCTATCACGACTACTGCACTTTCGCGAACTTAACAACCCTTGGAATCTGCAATGTTTACCAGAGTGTCGAGGCGGAAGGCCGCATGAGTTGTGGCCCGGCTGAAGATGTGCAATTTGGCAAATTATGTACATGCGAGATGGAGCTCGGCATGGACCTCACGACGATCGATATCGATACGGTCAGCGAGGCCAGAGGAACCTTTTGGAATGCTACGACCTTTGTACGATCAAAGCCAGCCAAATTCGATTGGTCTCCGGTCGACGAGTCTGCCACGCTTGTTTCCTTTGGAGCAGTGCATCGACCGCCAAATCAAACATGGGGTCCAATGTACTTACAATATCGCCCTCGGCGTATCTGGCAGGCCACTTTCTTCTGGTGTGGTCTAACTTACGACTTTATCAATGTCACCAACGGCAACGTGACGATGTCTCGCCCTCACGAAACATTTCTCAAGTTGAATCAAAGCGCCTGGGAATTAGAACAAGATCGAGATAAGAATGAGCAGATGTATACTTATATGCCTGACCTGAGCGCCAATCCGAATCCCTTCAACGAGTCCATCTACAAAGTCGATCCAAGTCAAGAGGCAAGCCTCATAGCATATTTGGATGAGCTATTCAACACTGGCTGGACTTCAAATGGCTCCGTGGGCACAACATATCAGGGCAGCAGCTCCGCACGTCGCACAATCCCTGCCGCGGCGGAACAATTTGGCAAGAATGAGAATTTTACACACATCTTAGATAACCTCACAACAAGCATGACAGAGGCAATCAGGCTCGCGGAACCCAACTGCGAGGGGAGCTGTTCGAACGCTGATGATCTCCTGGAATGGAGGTTTGCGCAGTCTGTCTATGGCGAGGCATTCTCCGATAGAGTGTATATTCAAGTGCGATGGGCGTGGCTGGCATTACCCATCGCGCTCATCGCCCTCATTGCACTGCTGTTGGGCTGTGTGATTCTTGCGGCACCTTCGGCCGGGCGCGATACGGTTTGGAAGAGCTCTGGAATAGCAGCACTTTTACACCAATTGCAAGGTTGGGCGCCGGAAGACCTTCGGGCACCCAAACAAGAATACTTGGTGCAAAAGGCAAAGACTCTACGGGGACGCATAGTCGAAGAGGACGGCGGTTTTTATCTCGTCAAGGCCAAAGAGCTTAGTTGATAGGCGTATAGTCTCCGACTGGAGAATTTCGTTGCCTGTTATTTGATTTCTCGGCTCCTCCGTTAAGCCTTCTTGACCTCCAGTTCTTCCCACTGCACTCCTACCCATTCCTCAACATAGCCGACCTCGCCTTCCTTCTTCCCTCGCGCTTGACAGTCCTTCGAGCAAGCTCCCAGCAAGATGGTCCCCCAATCCATTCCGTCCAAGCCCAGTTCTTCCGCTTCCAGCTCCGTGATTGCATGTGGCGTCAACTGCAACTCGAACACTCTCTCCGCTCCACAATTTGTGCACCTCGGGATCTTGCCTCCACTTGCTCCTCCGGCAACTTTGACCTTTGAATCTTTACCTTGCGAAGGGTGCGGATCTAATAGCTTGCCCACGGCATCTTTCTTGCTATACAGCAAGGGCTGCCCATCGTATTCGTACCGCAGAACTTGTTCTGGGTTTTGAGATAACCGATCTGCGAACTTCTGGAATGTCTTGTCCATGCTCGATTCGAAAGCATCTTTCATATCTTTCTCGCCGCCTGCACTGCTGCCTTCACCATTGTCGACGCGAACGTTCTGCGGAATGTCGTTGGCGGGTGTGGCGTCGATGTATTCTTTGTCGGCATCGATGTAGTAGGTGGGATATGGTTCTGGGAACGCGGAAGTTTCGGGCCAGGGTTGAGATGGACCGATGGGTTGTGTCGATTCGGGCTCTGTCGGTGAGGCTAGACGGGCCTTTTCTGCGAAAGTTTGAGGAAGGCTTTCTGAGGGCGTGGGCTCTGCTGGCTTCTGGGGTGGTTTGGCGGCCAGCGATGAGGCTGAGGCGAATGGATTGGCGTTTGCAGACCTGCTGCTCCCAGGCGCGGCAAACGGGTTCGCCTGTGCACTTGACGTTGACTTGACGCCGAATAGTGTGTCGCCCAGATTCGTGGCAGGTTGTGGTGCGGGGGCTGATTTGTCTTCCTTCGCAGTGCCTGCTACTGCTGGCACTGCCTTGACAGCGGTCTGTCTGGTCGCTCTGAACCCTGTGACAGAGCCGTCTTTCCTCCTGCACGCCTTCCTTCTGCACGCCCATACATATAGTCTTCGCTCGTGGCCAGGAAATCGATCCGGCAGATCACCGTTCAGCTGAAGGAGTAGATTCATAAGGCCATTGCAGACTTTGCACTTTGCAAGGGCTCCATTAGGGACGCTCTTCCCGTCTAGCCATATCTGCATCCAACTCTTAGCCAACGACTATGATGTGTCTCAATCTGGTAGTCGTACCGGGTGTCCGCCAAGCTGTGAGAAATCGTCGCCCGTAGGCTCTTTCGAAGCATAGCCGAGGAGCACATTAGTCTCAATGTCGTCTCCGCCCGAGGAGTCGCTGTCGTAGTCGGCCATCGCTGCGAGATGTGTTTATGAACGAGCACAAGATTTTGTGCAAGTTTCTGATGACGTGAATTGGCTTCGAATGTCCCCGTCTCGAGACTCGTGATCCTTGGCGAACGCGCGCGTCAAACTTCACGCGTCTGAGAAGACCCACGGGTAGCTACCTTTGTGCTTCTTTTGAACTTCGTTTTGGTAGTCATCATGGCTTATCTTCGTGATCCGCTCCGCTGTATGAAGGGGACACCGGCGGTGCGACCCGAAGATGCCATTGTCGACTCTACGAACGCAGATCCCCAATCGTCTACACCACTTTTTCGACTTCCCAAAGCAATACGCAAAATTATCTACTCTTACGTCTTCGGCAGTGGTCTCATACACGTACGGTCTCGTGAGTGTAAATCTTCGGACAGATGGCTCCCCTGTCATAGCAGTATAAAATCGCTCAATATCCTGGAGACAAAATAGGAACGGGAATACCGTAAGAGTTCGTACGCCGTCTGCCAACACAATGACTGGGATCAATTCTATGCAGTCAGCAAGAAATGCAATGCGCCTACGAGAACAGTCGACCTTCATTCCGGATGTAATTGCCCAAACGACGTAATCGCACTCGATTACGAACAGAGGCATTTCAGATGTCTGCGACCGATCCGCGACCTTGAGGCTGGCGATTACACTTCCTTATGCGGTGATGGAGAGCATATCCGAATGATGAGATATGATCACCACAGCCGCGAAAATTGTGAAGAATGTAAGGAGGTTGTGGCTGGGCAGCTGGAGCAGTTCGGCCATCCGAAAGCAGGTGGCGTGGCCAGACTACATCAGAGGACCGCTCTCCATCTCGAAGCCCTCCAAGCCTGCCGGATGCCATATACGGAAGCATTGCAAATCCCGTGGGAGCAGTACATGTTTCATTTCAGAGACTGCAATGCGGCGGAGCAGTTCGCGGGCCGCGTGCTCACACGGCGTCAAGCCGATGCCATCAGCTCAATCCAAATCGACAATTTTGATGGCTACGAAGATCTATTGATGCTTCAACGTAGCTTTCCTAACGTGAAACGACTCAGAGTCTCCAGTCATCGATTGCGGTTCTTTCTGTCGAGGTATCCGCCGGACGCAGCAGTATCCTTTATGGAGTTGAATCGTTTGGAGAAAGTTGAAATACTTCGAGAAAGTGCGCATTATCGGACTTCTTCATACGGCTTGCAAGCCGGTGTCCAAGTGTGCGAGTTCACTGAGAGACTTCTTGTTTGCAAGTCCATCAGCGCAGCCCGAGAATTGGTAGAGAAGTGGGAAGATGCCAATGCAACAGACGAATTCCGAGATATGGTGTTTCTGCGGCTCCCAGATGACTATCATCGGCGTCGCACATCGTGCGCTCCAATGTCGACTGACGTCTGCAAGCTCCCAGCTCTCCGTCCCGTGCAAGGTCTAGCCAACGGATATCGATCTGAGCATGAGCTGGAAATTGACCGTCTCAAACTAGAGCTTGCAGACGCTCGGCGGCAGATCGCCGAGTTGCATCGTGCCAGTGAAGGGCACATGCCTCGGGACCCATGCCACCCGGAATCTCTAAGCATCCCTCCGATCTCAAGTCTCCCGGCAGAGCTGCTCGGTAGGGTCTTTGCACTCTTGGATTCACGTACAGACGTAGCGAATTGTCGCTTGGTATGCCGCGGCTTTCGGGAGCATAGCTCGCCTTTTCTTATCACGGAGGTCGTCTACGCAGCACGCGCTGAGACCATAGCCCGATTGTTTGACGTCTTAGAGCACCCGTACTTCAGCAAGCATGTCACTCATCTTCTATATGACGCGAGCTTCTACGATGGTGATGCAGCAGACGACCCTTCGGTCTACGCCGAGCTCGTTCAGGGATGGAATTCATCTTTCTCTCAGTACGACCTTTCGAGCATGGATGAAGCCTATCGCAATCTGTGGCACCGCACGAAGGACATCACGCCGGTGTCCTTGAAGCACATGCTCCCACAGCCACCACAGTCGGCACTCAAGACTCGAGAGCCACACTATCGTTGGTACCAGGGTCTTTACGAATATGGCATGGCATTCCACGCTCAAAACGAGATTCAAGATAATGCTCTACCAAAGCACATCTTCAACTTATTGTTCTCGAGACTGCCGAGGCTGCGTCACATTCGCATGGGGGATTGGCGCAACCTAGCCCGAGCGGGCGAAAGCCTCGGCGAGTTGCGCTATCGTCTGTTTGGCAACATGCTAGCTCCCACGGTTCGCGGCATCGACAATGACCTCGAATCGGCCTGGCCAGATTTCCTCTTCCTCCTCGAGATGTGCTGTTATGAATCTCGTGGTAATCTCCGAAGCATCTCTATTGGTGGCCATCCGTATGGCACGTACTCGGAGAAGTACAAGGTCCATGACCATGAGTTTCGCTGCAGTCCCGCCGTCGGCTTCGACACGGACTTTGGGCTCCTGCTCAGTGGTGAGGCTCCATTCGAAAAGCTCGCATGCCTCAAGTCTCTGCAACTGCCACTCCACCTCACGCAAGACCAGGTGGAAGACGAAACTCCAGATGAAGTCGTCGACTACTGTCGAAAGAAAACTTTTGTTAGACCACTGCTGCAAGCTTGCTCGGCCAGCTTGACATACCTGGAACTCGTAGCTGAAGACTGCAGTCTGCTGGACACGCCATTGGCGTCTGAACCGTTTGAAACAGATGACAATCCACTCCAGAAGAGTGCCTTGTTTCTCGCGAACGTGCTCTTCGCTGTACCTTTCGCAGCACTCGGGTATCTGGAGCTTCGTGGATGGTTGTTCTCAGAGAAGGGAATCAGACGGTTCTTGACTACTGTTCGCAGTAGTCTCAGAGAGCTTCGCTTGCTTGATAATATCCTCCTCCACAACTCAGCACGATTGGTGAAATGGGGAGGTGTCAACATGCTTCTGGACGGGGTGGAGATCGACAACTTCGAGCACGATTTGGATGGTCGTCCATACAAGCTCGACCTGGAACAGACATGGCTCGCTGGGCGACCCAACCTCTTGACACATCGGGAGGTGAGCAAGAACAGAAGAAACGTCAGTGCAGAACGAATGCTGCGCGGTCAGTGCCCTCCAATGCAGCATTGGGAAGATTTTGTTCTCGCAAATCTCCACACGCAGAGTCTCATAGGACCGTTGTGAGGATAAACTCATGGTCGGGGATTTGCACGTCAGCTGTATCAAGTGGAACCAACTCTTCTCCGTGATGAGCAAATTGTCGGCGGTGGGCTGAGCCTATCTCTACATGAAGCTTGAGCTGGTTCACCACCACCGGATAGTGTAGTCATAGTGGCGCATGAGCTTCGAATATGACATTGTTCAAGCAGCCCTGATGGCTTTGCACACACTCAGTGCCTTTATGTGGGACATTGACACCGCAGATCAATTTCGAGGATGCTTCACGACAATTGCTAGTTGGTCCTGAGGTCGTCGAAATCATCCATGACGCGAGTTCGGGATCATTTACGCCTGCGAACCATTATGATCTTGGTCTACAAGACACTCGTGTGTGTCACTGATAGTCTAGACGAACGACATAAAGCGGAAACACATTCGTCGAGCATCGTGTAAGCGCATTGGGGCGTGCTTCACCACTGTGGACAATCCTTTCGGACTTGCTCCACGTTTGCACTTTTTGATTTGCGAGTCACAAGGCTCAAAGGCTTACTGCGATACAGGAAAAGGTTGAAGAGCTAAGCTGATTGCGCCAGTAGCTTCTAATCGGCATTGTCGCGTGAATTCGCATCGAAATTTCGAGGTCGCAATCGCACATCAAGCCGCTGCTTTGTGAAAATGTCATCAATCAAAGGCAAAAAACTACAGCAGCAACACAGGAAGAGCCCGAGCAAACACTGGGGACAACGTTTATCAAGAACGCTAGAGCTCTTATCTTTTTGGCCAGACAGGTCCGCCTTCTCAACACAGCCTACACACTGAGATATGCCTAACCTTTCAGCCACACACTCTCAGCTGCGTCTCCCTTCGGCTTAGACACCAGTTCGTCTGAAATCAATCTCGGAGACCCATTGATAAACAGAGCCAAGAAGCCACTACCGTTGGCCCTGCCTCGGGATGTATCACCAGGCTGCCTTGAACATTCACTGGCATCCTCCGAGTCACATAATCGAATCATTACGAGCTTAAGTGCGCTGGCCTCTATTCGATGGGCGGACCACAAACTCTTGTAGTGCGTACACAGCGGATCTTCTCAATCATATCATCACAAACCTCACCTCCATCATGGAGAAGCATGCATACGTCAGACCATGGTGAACAAGAAGTAGCAAACGTCCAAGCTTTGCTATTCACTTCCGGCTTTGCTTCGATTGCGGGTAACTGTGGGGCCAGTGAACAGCAGCTCTCGAGCAATCGTACCAACCTCTTATATTCAAACATTGGATCGAACCTTGACTTCTTCTATACACACATCAACGTTTGGGCCGCAGTCTTCGACACTCTACACTCAGAGCCGCATTACATATAACACATTCTCTTCTCTCTTCTTGCAATCACCGACATCATGGCGCCCAAGAAGAGGACCTACTCGAATGTTTCCGAGAGCTCAGACGATACCACCAACGTCTCGAGTGCAGCAGCACCAGTGCAAGCATTCGCTGCCCCTGCTACACCATCGGCTGCACCACAGAATGGGTCAGCAGCTTCTCGGCCGGCACCCACCTTGCCAATAACAACGCCGACGAGGCCAGTCACCCTGCCGCCGTTGACAAAAAGCCAGCAGAAGCGTATGGGAATGACCAGCTTCGGCAGCGAGTCAGGCGGGCCAACTCCCAGGGGCTCGAGCTACGGTTACGAGCACCGTTTACCTACCGATGCGTACCCAGACTTCCTCAACCCGGCGCAGCGCGAAGAAGTCGAGCGGCAGCGAGAAGCAGCGTCGGCAATGCTGACTTTTACGTCAGCAAACGCAGCTCGACAGCCTGGCACCACGAGTCCGGGTCTTTCATACGACCAGGCAAGTACGCCAACCCGCACACAACAAGCCGCCAGAGCTCGACGTCTTCCTGTGTTGCGAGAACCTTCGAGTCAACAGGACTCGAACTTCTCCCAGGGCGAGCCATCTGTCATCGGTCATAATGGCAACACCCCCTTGCCAAGACCTGGGGCTAGACACCAATATGCTGCTTTCCAACCCAACCCTCTGCCTCGCTTAGGCATATATGGGCACGAGAATGCTCTTCAACCAGCCCAATCCACATCAACTCCACCATGGCACGGCTCGAGCTATGCGAGCTCAAACGTATATGGCGGTAGTGGTGCCCCGACTCAATCACCCTCTCGTGCGGCTGGGTTGGCCGCTCTATCGAACATACCTGGCGACCCTGCCTATAACCCACCTGCAGTACCAAGCATTTGGGGCAGTGATCACTGGACAGGCAATGCTGCGACTGGTGCTGGAAATGATCCTTTTACTTTTCCGCACACGACAACGCCAAATCGGCCAGGAGTTGCTGGACCACAGCAGCAAGCTGGTGGCAGCGGCTCGCACTACATCCCGCAGCGTCCTCTCCAACAGCCTCGGTATACACAGAGCTATGCACCGGGTATAGGGCTACTGGGCACTCAGTGGCAAGGTGGTGGAAACGCGGCCTTCAGTTCTGCCGCAACAAGTCGGGCTGATGATATACCGCAACATCTCCTTCGTCCTTCGAGCCAGCACGATGGCTCCGAGCCTTCCTTCGCGCCCACAAGCCGCACGAATGCCTCCGTTTCCGACCGTCAGCCTTCTACCGAACAACACGTGCCGTCAGAATTCCACCACTTCGACTGGCGTGTGTCTCCCAATCCCGACTTGGACGACGTGGTAGCGCGAGCTTCCACGGCTCTGTCGGTCCGCAGTGCTCATGCGCGCCCAGAAGATGATCAATCGCAGGCGCAGCAAGAGCCTGAGATGACGCATAACGGTGACTCTGCCGATAGCCAAGTGCAGCAAGCTCAAACATTCGGTCCAATCAACACTGGAGCTGCGCCTTCTGGACATGGAGACACGAGCGATGTGGGCGCTGCTACGCATGCGCAGGAGGCCTTGTCGGGATAGTATCTCGTCGAGTGTGTTCACTGCCATGCGGAGTACGAATTGGGCGAAGACCACGAATGCACGCGGTCGGGCGATTGAGCACGAGGTACAGAGCAGGTGGGTGAGCGAGCAAAGCCGTAGTGCGGGCAAATGGCTCAGGCCTGAGTGGATGATGCACGGGTAGACTTGATTGTACAAAGCAATGTCAGATCGATGTCTCAACATCAGCAGGCATCAAAAAGCGCATGGGAAGGCAGGTGCATGGAAAAACAGCAAGTATGACATGGCTTAGAGACGGCATGGACGACCAGAAATGAATGATAAACCAGCATCGCTTTGAAGATTAACTTCGCACCAATTTTCTCACTTAGTCTTCAGCTCTCAATTCCAACGTGACGATAAACGCCAATGTTCAGGACAATGCAAGCAATCCGCATAGCACCCACTTCCAGAGTATGACCTGTTCCGAGCACAACAGTTGCGTAGCCATACAAGACGTAACTTTTGACCAAGCTTTGACGAGTTCAGAGATCAAGTGATTCCATCTAGTGACACCGATTCCGGCAATGCTCAGAGTTGTCTCGAACATAGTCAGCACATAAAGGCGTGATGAAGAGGCATGGCTCGTCCCCTCATCTCACTGCTGTGAGCACGGGTCTTCCACCAGTACACATCTCCCATTCTCTGTTATAAGGCATGATTGTGTTGATGTCAAAGATGGCCTTCGATTCCTTCGACATTATGTTCCAGAACAATGCAGCTGACAGATCAATCCACTTGTGGCAACAGGCACGACAAAGTCTTGAGAAGTCTTTTGTTGTCGTAGGTATACAATGACTAATATTCCATAATGAGTGGGCTCGGACACATCGAACGTTCAAGCTTTCTAATCTCTCAATGCACCTCAATGCTCACCAAATCAAAAAAGAGCTTCTCTCAATGCTTGATCGAGCTTTAGAGATATATAAGGCGTGCAATGACGAAGGCAGGAAATATTGTATCTCCCAACGATTTGATATACTTTTCACACATCGCCCGTTCCGTCTCGGGGAGGCTTTAAGCCGCTCCAGCCTCTCAGACACAAGTTAAACACCAAGGCTCCCATCATGATAAGTACTCAATGACATAAATAGAAACAAGGCTGGAGATAAATCATCAAATTGATATGGAAATCGCAAGGGTTCTGTTGACACTTCACTCGAATTGCCCATCTCACTCTGGCAGACGTGCATGGCATCGATGCTTCTCTTACCCACGCGGCCTCACAATGGGAACTACAGTGACGATGTCATCCAACGCCAGATCGAACATAGCTCAGAAGCAGATCATAAGATCATGAGTGAAATTGATGAGTTTTGGTACAAGTTCTCGGTCTCCTCTAATTAGTTCTCCATGCTGTTCAGAAGTCTCAGAAACCAAAATGAGTCGAAGTGCCAACAGCATCGACGGCAGGCTCTGACAGCAACTGGAGCATCAATCAGAAGTAAATGATCAAATAGTGGATACACGAAAATTAAGTGTCACAAAGATTCGTGAACTCAAACCCAAGCGAACTCGTCAATCTCCTTGGCGCCTATTGTTGCTCAAGCAACTCAGAATGGCGTCCCATAGCAGTGCACACAGCATCGATGGCAAGTTGCGACGGTGACTGCTACAAAGATTAGAAACAGACTACCAAATTGTGTTGGACGACGAGGAAATCTCACGACGTTGCTGTGAACCTCCACACAAGTTCGCCCTCGCATCTCATCCACTCCCCGCTTCGTTCAAGCACCTCAAGATTGTGGTTCAAAGCAGTGCGAACAGCATTGAAGACTGGTAGTGGCAGCAGCTGATGCGAATGGTAGAGATAGACCATCAAGTCAGCATTTTCTCTATCTACCTGTCCATCTGTCCTCTTCAACTTCTCTTATGACACTCCCAAACCATTTATCTCACCCTGCTCGTTCTTCTGCTGCCCTCCCACAGAATAGCTTGCTCTCCACCGCATCTTGACACTCGTTCCTTTCCCTCGCTCAGCGCCCTGTAAGCGGATCGTCTGTGTGATACCGTTCTGTTGATTTGGTGCCAGGTTGCGACTAGATTGGGGCTCCAGCTTAAGAGTCAAGCCCTAGAAAGAATAGAGATTAGTGACAGGTATGTGGCAAACAGGGAGTCGCTGCTTACCTTTGTTACAGCTAATTGAAATGTCAGATCCGCGACAGGCTGTGCAGTAGAATTGGATATTCGGCTTTGAATGAGAATCTCGGTTTCGTTGGGACGGGACACAGCAAAGACAGTCTTGATGGAACTGTTGGTGACTGTGAGCTCGGCGGATTGGTCTGGCAGCGCGGAGGCGAATTCCCACTCGTCGTCCTGAGCTGGTGCGGTCGGTGCTGACGTGCCGTTGCTGCTTCCCATGCCCAACAGGTCAATACCTGATGATGATGAGGGTGCCGGTGCTTTGGCGGGAGTCTGTTGAAATGGGGAAGATTGCCGTGGAGGTGTGGATAGAGCTGCGAATGGATCGGACTTCTTCGCTTGGTGTTGTTGCAGAGATGCGGGTATCGGTGTCGCTGGTTTTGAAGGTGGCTGGGAATTGGATGGGAAAGAGCTGAAGAGGTTGAAATTCGATGATTGGGTAGGAGGAGGAGACGCCTGCGGCGGAGCGGCTTTTTGTTGAGTGTTGAAGATCGAGTTGGCTGCTTGCGGCTGGTTGAATTGGGCCATGATGTCGACATTGCCATTCGGTGCTCCGCCAAGAGAAATGCCTCCGCCTGAGCCATAGTTGCCATCGCCCATGTTCAGTCCGAGTAGATCGTCCTCTAGAGCATTGCCTGTTTGCTTAGGTGCGGCCGGCGCAGAAGATGACTGGGCTGCTGTGGACTGCTCGGCTGGTGCAGCATCTTCTGGCCCTCCAAAGTCAATCAAAGACAACTCGCCTCCACCGCCTTGCTTCACACCAGCTCCACTGACGCCCAAAGTGCCCTTTGGAATGGCATTTGCGGCTTCCACATCGCCCTTCTTGATCAACTTATATCGCTCGATCGTCCGGTGTATTGAGTCGTTGATCTCAAACAGCTTGGCCACCGCCTCATGATCCTCACTTTCCTGCTCGCACATCTTCTGGATCTTGGGATGTGCGCTAGCCAGGGAATTCGCCAGCTCCTCAAAAACATCTCCTTCTTGAATCTTTTCCCCGGGCTTAACATCCTGCATCATCTCTTCTAGCAACTTTGCCTTCTGCTGGATCTTGCCCACCTCTTCCGCTGCTTTGGCCCTATAGTCTGTCTTGTGCCGTGTGTCGTACCCCGCCATGACCTTCATCAGCTTGTTGGCTTCTTGCAGATCGTGTGGTGTTCCTCGTCGGATCAGCTCCTGTAGTTTTGCACTCTGCGCCGCTTGCTCTTCCGCCTCCATCTCCTCCACGCTCTTGAGGTTGTCGCTTGGATTGAGCACCGCAGCATCCTCGCGACTGATCTGCGGGAATTGGTAGCCTTTGTAGTGCAGCAGTCTGTGCATGTCCCGGATGAAGCCTAGATCCTCCTTGTATTTGCTCGTCTCGCATATCGTCCTCCTCCATTCCTCAATCAGCTCCAGGATCCTGTTCTGTACGCGTGTGGTCCGGATGGGCGGGCGCTCTGGAAAGCGGCGTACGAGCTCATTGAGAAATTCCTTGGTAGATATCTGAAGATGAAATGGGTATCCGCAATTCTTGACACAGATGTCCAGCAGCGACAATGCCAGCAGGGAGACATTGGGATTGCGGTGATTGATGTATTTAACAATGTCGACGGCAGCTTCTCGCGGAGCTCCTCCCTTCTTCGCATTGATCAGATCGGCGACCTCGAGGCACAGGGCCAGATTGGGCTCGAAGTTCTCGGGTGAGCAGGCTTGCTGGACATATCGCTGCAGCTGAGACCCAGCGGGCTCCATGGGATATGCGAAGCGGTCGCGGGCGGCGTAGCGGGCGGAGGCAGCTTCCATACTGGCCGAAGGAGAGGCGCAATGCCTCTTGGGGTTACCGCGGGCTACAGTTTGGCAGTTTCAGAGCTTCAGCGCAAAGCCAATTCGATTGACAAGTTTCAGCGGCATCTGCCTTGTTACACACTCCAAGCCACGTTGTGTGCACAGCCAACAGCTAAGGGTTCACTTCGGGAGGGGCCGAAGCAGCGCCCGCCGATGAAGTCACCGACCAGAAATATGGCCCTCGCTTTCACATGAATCACCACACTCTTCCTTTGAGCTGATTCCCTACTCGCCACACTTTCTGCCTATACCAACGAATCTTTCGGTCGAGACTTCCACAGACTCAGCTCGATCTTCACACCATCTCGTGAACCACCCACACGATGGTCCGCCACAAAAAAGACTTCAAAGGCGCCAAGTCTAAGCACGGCGGCGGGTCCAAAACATACGCCCAACACACGAACCCCGATAATCCCGACAGCACCACCCACAAACGCCCTCCATTCAAAGCCGCGGCATGGGACCTCAATCACTGCGACGCGAAACGCTGCTCCGGCAAGCGGCTGATGCGACTTGGTCTGATGCGTGAGCTGCACGTTGGCCAAAAGCACCAAGGACTCGTCATTTCACCAAAAGGAAAGACATTATGCAATCCTTCTGATCGCGAGATCTTAGAGCAGTATGGAGCTGCCGTCGTCGAAGCGAGCTGGAACAGAATCGAAGAAGTCCCGTTCAGCAGAATTGGAGGACCGAATCCCAGATTGTTGCCCTACCTAATCGCGGCGAATCCGACGAACTACGGTAAGCCATGGAGGCTGAATTGTGTTGAAGCATTAGCTGCGACATTCGCGATCTGCGGACATCTTGATTGGGCAGAGCAGATTCTCTCCACGTTCAGTTATGGGCAATCGTTTCTTGACATCAATGAAGAGGTGCTGCAAAGGTACGCAGAAGCAAAGGACGAAGAAGGCGTGAAGAAGGCAGAAGAGGATTGGTTGGCAAAGATCGAGAATGAGTGGAGAGAAGATCGTGAGGATCGGGAGAATAATAAGGAAGATGCTTGGAAAGGCGGCAACATGAATCGGAGACAACCGATTGTGGGGAATGATCTGGAAGATGAAAGTGAGGAAGGTAGCGGAGATGAGGATGATGATAGCGACACTAGCAGTCTGGGAGGGATACAGCTTGGTGGGCCCAAGCCTGGAGAGAAGGCGCAGGTTCATGGCAACACAGATGGTAACGACGAAGAAGAGGAACGCGACCCTTACGGGTTACCGCCTTCAGATGATGACGATGAGGAAGAGATGGCAGAGCTGCGAAGAAGGGTTCTAGCATCGAAACCGTTTTCGAATCCCTCGAAGCCTTCCGCGACCGAAGAGGAGAAGCTCGAACCCGAGCGCATACAACGACCTTCTGAATCGGAAAAGCTGGACTTGCCTGAAGACTCCGATGCTGAATCTGGGTCGGACATTGGAGGTGAAGACGATGAGTTTGATAACATCATGAATGCTGCTCCCGTCACAGATCGCGCCGGCATTACAGCCGCGCAAAGGAAAAGAGCCATGGAGAAAGAGGGTAAGCTCAGCGCGACCTTCAGTCGAGCTGTGTTGGACGCCTCGAGTAAGAGCCTAGGAAAGCATTGAGACAGTAGTTGGACATTATTGACGTGTCAGAGTCGCAGATGTTGATCACACAGCGTGATCGATGCATGCCTCTCATTGTGTCTCAGTCGAGTACATAGTTTCCTTCCTGTGTGACGCATTGGCTCCGGCCACAATGCTCCAGTATTTGGTGAAGTACGAACAACTGATGATGCACATTGCAGCATGATGTCCCTCTCCAGGAGCTTCGGAACACGATCCCTGCTGCGGATGACCATTGACGACTCATTTCTTGGCATGAAAGCCTACAGTTCGTGGGCACATGCCGGACGTTACTCCATTTCCTTGTCAAGATGTCATGCCCAGCCACTCATACTCGCAGCCCTCACGATGCGCTGCCCCTATCCGGGTGAGGCAACAAGCACACCAGCACCCAGCATGGTCCTGAAAGGTTATTCCGGCAGCCGGGCTTCCACCGTGCACCTTCTGCTGACGGACAAGACAAGTTCCTACATCGGCCGACGACAAGGCCCGCGCTGCAATGTCGGTCGCAAGGTTGACTTTGTTACGATCAGCCCCCAATGTCTATCACAGCTCATGATTGCTTCCCACCCACCAGGCTATCTACGCCAAGTGATCTGCTGAGAGCACGACAAGATGAATAGCTACCAGGGCTCTCCAGACAGACGAAACAGCTGAAACAACCCAAGCATGCCCGAGCCGCATCACACTGGAGGTCCGAGCAAGCTGCCAGTCTACAACCCATACAAATCAGCTTCGTCCCCTGCTTAGCCGCGTGCGCTCGTGGCCGACAGTTTGCAACATCTGTTCTACCATCATGCGTAAGACTACCTCTCTTCTCGTCGTCATGAGCATCACCATCCCCATTTACCACACTCCCTATCCTACTATCTCTCGCATGATTTTTGATCTTTCTCCCTATTCGTTTTCGAGCATTTCTGTAACACTGTGCGCCTTTGACAGGCGACTTCGCATTTCTCTCACTTGACTATTCTGCTTCTTGACGGCGCATGCAATATGCGATCACGTACTTCTTCTAGTCTCAATGGTGTAGACTGGAAGCCATGCACTACATCAAATACCGAGTAAGTAGAAATCACTCATGTTCGAGAGAGCACTGTGCTAACCAAATGCTTCATAGGAAACCTGAATCGGACACACTGAATATTGAAAACACCTGGAGCACGGTCATCACAAGTTCACAACAATTCCTGATGCGGATCGTGAAGCCTTCACACTACTTTCGATTGTCACTCAGCTCGCAGTCAACAGACACCAATACTCCAGCGCGGCCTGTCTCGAGAACCGCCTCCTACGATGGTCTTCGAGGCATAGCATGCCTGATCGTGTTCAATTTCCATTTCCTCTACCCATACACGGACACTTCAAAGCATGGCTGGGGAGCGGACAAATGGAACATTTACATCCATCAATGGCCATTTATTTGTCTCTTAGTCCGCGGCCGGGCTATGGTGACACTCTTCTTCGCGGTGTCCGGATATGTTCTAAGCTACGGCTTCTTGAAGGCGATGAGGGACAGACAAGCCGACAAGGCTTTCACGCGAATGGCATCTTTGGCAGTCAGGCGCTGGATTCGCCTATACCTGCCAGCAACTATAACCACGAGCATGGTCTGCGTGGCCACATATTGGGGTGCCTTCGACGCAGGCCGCAAGTTTCAGAAGACGCCTCTACTGACTGGGACGCCGGAAGAGCATCCTCCGCGAAAGATGAGCTGGGATGCTCAATGGGCGGATTACTGTATTATGTGGTGGAGATGGTCGAATCCCTTTGACTGGAATTTCCATTGGGAGAATTACGATCCGCACACCTGGACGATACCTGCAGAGTTCAGATGCTCGATGGTGTTGTTTGTTCTGTTACTGGCTGGTGCGGGTCTAAAGCAACGATGGCGACTTGGAATGATCTTCATGGTTACAGCTGCTGCTTTGCGCTATGCCAGATGGGATGTGGCGACTTTTACTGGAGGCGCCTTGGTTGCTGATATTCATCAAGCGGTCTCGCATCGAAAAGAGGAAGAAAGTCCCGAGCTTCCAACGACAGAAAGCGACCCTGAAGATGAATCTCCATGTTGTGAATCCACAACTGGGCTGAAATGGCTTGTCTTCATCATTGCACTATACGTCCTGTCATTTCCTGACAACAAAGCTCGAAAGACTCCTGGATTCAAGACTATGGCATATTATGTTCCGGCGAACTACTGGGACAAGCAATTCTTCTGGTACGCCATGGCTTCCAGCGTGATCCTCTGGTCCGTCGAGCAACTTCCTGCAATACAGTATATCCTGAGCTCTTCCATCCCACAATACCTAGGAAAAGTCTCCTTTGCATTCTACCTGTGCCATGGACCATTATTGCACTCGATTGGATTTGCTATGCAGCCAAAGATTTGGAAGTTCTTCGGGCATGAAACGCTTCCCATGTGGTGTTTCGGACTGGCGGTGGGTTGGACGATCATGCTGGTGCTTTCATTGTGCACTGCGCATTTGTTCCATAGATTTGTTGATATGCCACTTGTGAGAGCGACGAGATGGTTGGAAGATTGTGCGAGAGATAAGACGGCATTCAAGCCTTTGAGGGAGGAGGAGAAGCATGCAAGTTAGTAGCTTGCCAATAGTGAACACTTTGTCAATCTTGACCGCGACTTCTTTCGTTGTCAAGTTCGCTCGTGCTTTATGTTATTCAGCTCCAGCCATCATGATTTCGGGCACGATCACATCGGTATTACACAGATGACTCTCAAAGTCTTGGTCATCAATACAGTAAATCAAGAACAGCTTTGAAGTGCAGCAGTCAGTGCTCGGAGTGAGGGAGGGTGATGGCATGAAATATCATGATGTAAAGTAGGCATCATCGCATGTATGACGCGAAAGATGTACTGTTCGCATACCTACGCGCAACACGCCCTTTCCAATCAGTTCGTCTTCTGTAGGATCTGAATTCAGAGTACAACCAATCTCAAAATGTCGAGCAGATTTATAGCACAAAGTGTACGCCGAAGTGGTAAGAATGCCCGAATCTCGTCCATAGCTCCTGCGCTGACAGCATCGCGGGCCTCTCATCGAGCCGTCGCGTCTTACCAGCCATTTCGACGCGACTCGCTCATACCAGACCCGCTCAAGGTCGTGAACAGTATTCGGGAGACCCAGGTGTGGTGGCAGGCCGTGGCAACAAAGACCAGCTGAAGTCCGACACGACATCCGACGTTGAGACATCTGGCGTCGAGAACCCACACCAAGATGTCGGTCAGCAGCAAGCAGAAGCTCAGCGCACAGGATCCTCGACCAAGCTCGACAGCGACAGCGGTGGTAATGCGAAAGGCGATGAGCTGAAGAGACCAGAAGGAACGCAGGAAGGACGAGAGAAGAAAGGCCCTCATCTGCCAATCTGAAGTAGAGAAGAAAATTGCAGCGCGCAAGCAGTGCAGTGACGATCTCCATCTCCAGCGCCATCATCTCCCCAAAATCTCCATCTCATCCCGCCTGCAAACTTGCAAACCGTGAACATGATGAAGCAAAAAGTAAAGGTATATAGCGGCCATCCCACAACCCCGATCCAAAGTGAAAATATGGACTCCACGCGATTGGTAGGAAAGACGGACGCAACATTGCTCTACAGGGCCGGGAACGGAAGGAGGTTCATCGAGAACAAGAAACAACCCTCAGCAAGTCGCCGTAGCGAAGCCATGATTAAGTAACATGTAGTTACCTACTGATGTAGTGAAGAAAAGAAGAAGGTTTGCAAAGGGAGTGCGAGAAGTTTTTGTGTGCTTGCGGCGGAGTGCGGGCCGGTTGGATGCCTGGCGTAGTGGGGGCTTGGCGGTAGTGATGCCTGAATTTCTGTGCCTGTTACTGTACACAAAACTGTTCTAGAACCACTGCGTATGGAAATGGAACAAGCAGCTCGCAAGAAAACGCACGAAAAAAAGAGCTGGATAAAATAATATCACAGTTCTTAGGAGCATTATTTGAGATACACACGCGCGCTATCGATGCACCCTTCCCTCATATTCGTCTACACTTCTCGAATCCGCTGCTGTCGTCGACTCAAACAGCGTGGGATCGATTTCGGGAAGAGTTTCCCGAGCCAGCTTCTCTCCCTCTCGCTTACCACGCTCCACGTTTACCAAGAACATGAGTGGTATCGGAAGACCAATTAGAACTGCTAAGAACCAGAAAGCAGGGCGAATGTCGCCCGTAGCATCTGTGATAGCACCGACTATGGCAGGGCCGAAGACACTACTACCTTTGTCAGTGATGGCGTAGAGTGCGTAGAATGCGGCTTCGCTGCCCGGGGGAATCAATTCGCCATAAAGACTTCGGCAGTAGGAACTCAGGCCGCCGAGGACGAGACCATAGACCGCTCCCAGTGGGTACATTTCCCACTGTTGCTGAAGTCCAAAAGACCCATAGCGTTGGATGGCTGGGATGTAACCAAGTAGTCCATACAGGGGAATGATTTCGAAGAGGCAGATGCAGGTGAGGATGGTCTGTGACGGTTTCAGTTGCATCATGCGCGACACTTTGGACCAGGTGAATGCGCCAAAAATTCCAGAGATGGTGACAATAACATTAATCATGGCGAGGGCTGTCGACTCCATGCCGAGTGTGGTTTTGGCGAAGAGGATGGCGGTACCAGATACGGTGGCGATGGCGTCAGAAATCATGAACCAAGCAGCTAAGAAGAGCAGTACGTCTTTCAGTCGACGAGCTCGAAGTATGGTTTTGTAGAGATTCTTCCACGAGTAGGTAATGTACCCTGTCCATGACCTGCCTGCTGCTTCCTTGGAAAGAGGTGGGCCTGGTCTTGGTCGCATCAGGAATGCCGCTGGTATCGTGAAGCATAACCACCAGGTGCCGATCATGAACAGGACCAATCGCAGAGAGAACAGGTCGCCGCCCATGGAAGCGAGCAGAAACACTGAAAGAATCTGGACGATCACGGCCGCAAGATAGCCAATGCCGATGCCGTATGACGAGACCTTCGTGGAGAGCTGCATTTGCGGCGAGGGTGTGGATTGTGAGGGTGGATATGGCTCAGTGTGTCCATCTGTTGGGAGCAGCGATGCAGTAGAGTCCAGTATCTCGGATGAGTCCGCCGGTCTGTGGTAGTTGTCTTCGCTGTACTAAAGAGCAAATCAGCAGCCGGCACCACGCCTGCATCTGCTTGGAACTGCATTCTCACTGCACGCAACATCGGTAGGATAGAGGACTCACCTCGTGCTCATGCGCCCAGTCCTGCTCATTTATCTGCCTTCTGCTCGTTGGCCGCACTGAAGGATGCCAACGGACCAGCAGCGGCAAGAACGAATTGAGCAGAACGAATGAAGCTCCAAAGCAGACATTTCCGATAATAGCCCAGATGCTGCCTAACAAATACACCCCTGGGGTAACGGGCAAGAAGAGCATGGTCGCCACTGCGCCGATGACAGCGAACGAGATCATGAGAGACTTTCGATATTTGCCGTGATCTGCTGCGCCAGACATGGTGACCACGAGCAGCGCTTGTAACAGTACTGACAGAGAGAAGGTGTACATAGCAAAAGAAGCCGTGTTCACCTCCATTCCCAGGATCTTGAAGACGCATTGTGCGCCTTTCGCCTTGTCATTGCTTGCTCGAGTGAATAGAGAACTGGCAGCGCCCAGCAAAGACCGTCTGTCCAGACCTTGAGCTTTGCATGACTTGGTGTGATCATGCGCAAGCACTGCGGTTGAAGAAGCGCGCGCGAGATCCTCTAGGGTTATAGGGATGAAAGCGCCGAGACCGCAGACGACGAACACTTCGGCAGCAAATGAATACGTATAGAAGCCCAGCAACTCCTTATTAGAAGTCGGCCTGGTATCTTCGCCAGGATAGGAAGGCTCGGGCGCGTCGTCGGGCTCTCCAGGGCCCATTATGGTGTCAAAGGATGACCGCTCGGAGCTGGTCGAGGGGGTTGAACGCTCGTCATCCGCGTCGTGGGCGTACTCTGATAGGAATGAGATCTGCCGTGAGACCGGCGGCTTGCCTTTGTCGAGGGACGATGAGCTCTCTTCTGCAAAAGTAGAATAGTCGCTGCCCGAATGCGTGTGGTGTTGCTGTTGATGGTACAGGTGTTCGACGCGTGAGGCGTGGGGTCGGGATGTCGGCGGGCGACGCGGGTCCGGCACCATCGCTTGTCGGCTGCTCCTTCCTCAGTGCTCCAGCAGCGACGGGACATGCTCCGCAGGCATCGTCGCAGACCCCTATGGCACGCAACAGGTCGCGGAGCGGACGAGAGGGAAGGCGGAGGAGGATCAGCAGGCTGGATTAGCGCGTCTCGTGCGGTGCAGGCGGGCGTATCGCGATAAGACATGAGGAGACTAAGATGGTGTGGTCGCCGGCCATGTGCCTCATGATCTCCAAGCTAGCTCGAGATTGCGTACGATGGGAGCGACCACGGGATGCCTGCTTTTGGTGCGCCGAACAGGCTTGCCCTCAGCAAGCTGCATACCCATACGGCCATGTTTGAGGGAAGTCATTACGTTTGCTGTCGAAGGCGTATGCTTCCACGGCGATAGTGTTGCACAACGCTATACCGATGAGACGTAAAGGCCAGCAGAAGAGCTGCGTCGAAGCTCGCCGCTTGTTATGCAGCCACCGACTCGAGGGAGCTGTGAGGTTGACGAAGAACAAAGCATCGTCTGGCCTCATAACACCTTTGTCTCTAGCCTGGAAGAGTACAGTAGTCGCGCTCGGTAATGCAACCTGCATCGAACCCTAGGAGAGGGCGCGCACGCTAGGCTCGGTGTAAGAGCAGCGTCTAGACATGAAGATAGATACTATAGTATGTGTGCTCTTTTGGCGGTCCGCTCTGGAACTCCGTGAAAGTGGAAGGCATTCTTAGCACGTTCTAGTCGAGCGCAGTCGCTTCGTGCATTGATGGAAGAGGCGCTCGTTGTCGGCAAAATGCACAAAGCTTGGCGCCTGCCCTGGCCCGGCCCATCGTCACTGATCATCCCGTCGCGCGGCTGCCGCTTCCGCGCATGCTCGCTCAGACCAGCGCAACACTCCCAGACAACAATTGCACTCGCCCTCGCCGCTCCTTCAACCCCCACCGCCACGACAGCCCCATTCACCGTCTCTCCACCGACCGCGCGACCAACAGAAATTCACTGGTGCTCGTGCATGCGCTCACGCCACGCGCGGATCAATCTAACCCACAGCGCTGACATCACGCCCAACCAACTGCGAGCGGGCGCGACTGTGAACCTATTGCCAAACTTACCATTCGCGCGCTCTTTCACGTCCTTTCTGCCAGCATCAAGTCCGAACTGCTCCCTGGGTCCGGGACCATTGCAGACACGATTGTCCGATTGCGGCGCGGCGGCACTATCGACTCAGCAATGACCTGAAGTGAAGGAGGAGATTGCCATCATAGCGCACGCAACTGCAGGTGACCCTGGGAGGGGAGCGGAGGCCTCAGGTGGTGACGGGCGAGGAGTTGGCGTGAGGCGCACCGATTTGGAAGTCAGCGCTGGCGCCGCAGCAGGCGTGGAGGACATGCCCGGCCGGCTGATGATGAATCAGCAAGGAGCAGTTGGATCTCAAGACCTCAAGAGAGACAGAAGCCAGGCGCAGACCGGGGACGTCTCGCAGAAGCACGATCTCGCGCAGATGCAGGGAGCAGCTCATACCAATGGCAATACCAATGGAGTGTTAAATGGCTCTCTGCCGAATGGACTGCCTGCCAAAAATGAGCCGCTACCTACTTCCAATGGACACTCGAATGGCGCAGGCACTTCAATGTCGAGGCCCTCTACGCCTCCGCCACTGGATCAATCCTGGCGCACGTCCGAGAACAACAAGCCCTTCGGCGTTCTCCTGGCTCGTCTTGCGCAACAGTGCTTTGGAGACCTCAACGCCACACTTAATAAGATGAATGATATGCCGCCTCCACAGTCTGCGGCTTCGAACGGAGTGGTACCGCAGACCTTCGACCCTTCCAAGGAGAGTCTGGCCAGAAAGAAAGCTCTGATGGACTTTGCCAGTGACCAGAGAGACCGGTTTACCAAAGCTCTGATCCTTTCAGATTTCGCGCGCAGCGAGCATGATATGGCCAAACTGGTGGATCTCAAAGCTTGGTTTGATTCTCAGATCGCGGCTCAGGACAACGCCATGCGCTTCATTGGAATCACCAAGCATGATGTCGCTCGAGCAAAGATGCCCAACCCGAACATTGAAGGGGCAATGGAGCTATTGGCAAACGGCAAAGCTCCCTCGAAATGGCCGGACCTGGGTTACATTCCTCCTCCGAAGCTTACTGCCAAGCAGCTCGCCAGTACCCTGCAGGACATGAACGTGATCATTGCGACCCGGCTCAATCTGCATGAGGACTTACCGCACTATTTCCGCGACTTCTCCATTGCAAATGGCAGGGCTACCTTTCGCGTGCCTGGAGAGTTCGAAGTTGACCTATCAGTTGCTGATGAAGAACCTTCATCTCAATTCTACCTGATCGATCTGCGTTTCAGCTTCACGCCTGCTTCCGCGCTGACAGATGATCTCTTGCGAAACGCTCTGGAGGCCCACACGAACGAAGCGCTCAGTTCCAAGGGCCTACTTGGATGCTATGATTTTCTGCATAATTTTGTGTTGACGCACAAGATCAATGTCCTCAAGTCGCAATCAGTGCAGCTCTTCCGCGAGAAGTGGTTCGACTGCCTCGTGACTGAATCTCAACGAAGAGTCCTGGCCATTCAGTATTGGAAAGACCAGGCAGGCAAGAAGAGCTGGATCGAGTTTGGCATCAGCACGGGCAAATCAAGAAGCAAGCACTCTAGACGGAAGCCAACGTCGCAGCACTCGGTCCGGTGGTTCAGGCAGGGACAAGAAGTGCATGACCAGGCGATCTTTGTTGACTGGGACGACCTCGACCTGGATGCCATACTGTCCCAAGTCACAGCCAAGCATGCGTCGTGGTCGCTCTCCACAATTAGCGATCGCTTGCAGGCCCTCGCGGGGCCACGGTCGCAGGTGCGCGCTCAACTCAGCACTTCAAATTCCAGTGCCGACGAATGTCATCTCACATTATCGCTTCCCGGCTTGCGAAATCCTATAGCTGTGAACATCGAGCCAGTCACCGGCCTCGCGACGATATCACCGTCTTCCAGAGATGCTGCCACGGCACAGCGAAACCTCAACCGCGACCCATCCACGGACAATTCGGCCAGCATTGCGCAACTGCTATGCCGCGCTGTGCAAGATAAAGTGCGCAGAGTGGCAGTGTCTGCCCGGTGGCAGCTTGTTGACCCCCGTGGCTTTGGTCCGCAGCCGAACTTTCGGGCGTTGTTTGGCTCGGACATTGTCCGTCATGACATATTCGCATGCAATGAAGCTTGGGGAGAACGTTGGTCGTTGTGCACTACCTACAGTCTTGCTGGTCAGAAGTGGTGGGTGGTGCAGACCAAATCGAGACTCGTTGAAGAGAGCAGAACCATCAAGTCTATTGTGGACGCACGACCCCTCGATGTTACAACATCTGCGCTATCTCGAGCCGATCTTTCACGCATTCAAACCATGGGCGAGGCCGAGGTATCTTTCGCAGTGCTCGTTCAAGAGCTTGGCGCAAACAAGATCCCATATCACCTCGAAAGGCTCTCTTCGCTAACGTTCGATGGTGATAGACGTGACGAGAGCGCGACAACAGTGGTCTACATCCGCATGTCGCAACAAGACCTGAAGAAGCCCGAGCTTGCACCATACAAACCGCTCGCCATCACAGAATGGATTCGAATCGTGTATGAGGGCTTTCTCGATGACAACGATGGTAGTGGAGAGTCGAGACATGACATACGTTTGACCCTGGAGTCAAGTCAACTGAAGTATTTAAAGGACTATCTTACCACTACGCAGAGCCGAGACGGAGATGTTGCTATGAATGCATCTGGCGGCTTGGCTTTACCACTTCGAGCGCAGTTCGGGCAGTCGTACATCAAGGAAATCGCGCGCCTACTCAAACGGTGTCGTGAGCTTGACTCAGCGTTGTCTGCAGCGCGGCATCTCCAGTATACTTGCACGGCTGTTGGCTTGAACAAGCTGGCCTTCACTTATGGCACTTCGCAGCAGTACAATGGGGTACTTGCAAAGAAGGGCGGGATTACTGAGCTGAAGTTGGGGCCCGCCTCGAGCAATCCTCATCAACGAATTCGAACGCACTTGGAAGAGGTCTACAACCGAGCGGCGGACAACCCATTCTTCTCCCTTGCATTCACGATGTCAGCAACGCAGCCTTTTCTGGAAGCAATTTCAGGGCTGGAGTTGAAACACTCGGCCCAGCGCACGTTGACTCTGCACTCGCACCATGTCTTCAGCTACTCATTCGTCTATCATGCGCCACTCGCTCCTTGCAGATTCAAAATAGCGTTGCATTGGAACAATCAACCGACCACTCGCAACAAAACCGTGTCATATACGGTGACAGTCTGGGACAGGGATAGCATCAAGCTGCCAGCAGATTTCACAACAGCCCTCACTGATCTCAGCAAGGACGCTGGCTCCGCTGCAGAGGGCTGGATGGGCAATAATAGAGGCGGCTTCACTTCGAACGCCAACGGCCTCCGCGCAATGCTGCAGAGATTGGATGACTTCATGCTCAGCTCAACCAATGGTCCAGATAATGCTGTGGAGAAGCCGGACAAGTCAGAAACACCCTTACCTGAGACGAAGCCTGCACTGAACCGGAATCCATCGACGACGCAGGCCCCGACGCAACAGAAGCCTCCCACCCCAGCTCAGATGAGGAACCAGGCAAGACCGCCGTCAAATCAGATGAGGCCGGGGCAGGATAGCACAGCTCGACAGATGACTGTCCCGGCGACGCATGGCCCGCGACCCAATCAGAACCAAGGGAGAGTCAAGAAAGAGATCATCGAACTCGACTAGGCAACGGCCATGGTCTTTCAAG